>NJDD01000821.1:45728-98588 GCA_002245505.1 Calephelis nemesis
TTATGGCAAGACTAGGTAGATGTGTATTTAATTCTAAAGAACTTTGATGTTACTCTATTCATGTTATTCATACACATATGTCTTTAAAGGTTAAGATAATTGAATGTGCGAATGCGTATGGTTGACCAAATGGCGAACTGTCTGCTTTGTGCAGATGATCCTGTCCTTTTGGGCTCTACACCATCTGATCTACTGACACTGGTCACGGAAAGAAGGAATCGTTATGGAAGGAGATTGTAAAGAAAGGGGCTTACGTTTAAATGCGATGAAATCCAAAATAATGGTGTTTGAAAGAGACGTTGCCAGAACGGATGTAAGAGTTTCGGTTGATGATGTAGTGTTGAAGCAAGTGAATGAAATTGTATATCTTGGTTATACTTTTAGCAGGGATGGAAGGTACACCGCGGATGTAGAGAGGAGAGTGTGTGCAGGGAATAGTGGGAATGGAGCGTTGGGTAAGCTGTTTCAAACTGAGATTTTGAGTCAAAAAGTTTGACTCGCTTTGCATAATTCTGTGCTTATCCCAACGTTGTTGTATGGAAGCGATAGTTGAGTATGTCAGAAAAAGATTGAGGGTAGGATAAATAAAAGAAAGAGAGAGAGGCATGCTCCGCTGGTTCGGTTAAGTAGAAAGAATGACAGATGGAAGATTGACAAAGCAGATATACAATGCGAATGTGGATGGATGTAGGTACGCGGGGAGACCAAGGCTGACATTCCACGATCAAATCACTCGAAAATTATCCGAGGGTGGTGTCAAGAGTCTCTGAAACCGGCGTGTTTGTTTGATGAAGGGTAATGAATGTGAAGGAAGCGAGACAGGTTTGTCAGGATCGTGAGGACTAGTACTCGATAATCTCTGCCTACCCCGTTAGGAATTTGGCATGAAAATATGTATTGAAAACCTTTGACCTAAACTTAAGTAGCTTATCTACGAATTAGTATTTTTTTTATTAAAATATGTACATTCCTAGACAAGCAACATATATTGAAACGAGCTCCAAAGTAAGCAAATTACGAATGAATTTTTATGTTACGAATGTTAGTCAACGATTCAAATGCATTGAAATATGTAGATGGATTCCACAATACACCCAAACCCGGAAATCTCATTGCACAAATGCCTATCCGTCGGGAATCGAACTTGAGCCTAGTTTTTGGTTGGTGTATTTGGATTGAAAAAATATAGAAACAACCCTTACCGTCAATACAAATTTTGGCTGATTACCTTCGATAGCTCGCAAAACGGTTTGGCACCATCGAAACAAAAGGTTGTCGTAGTTTTTTCGTAATTATTGAATTGTGTTTATATTGAGTGAAATTAGTCAATTTTGGTGGCATTTGTATAGTTTTATTCAATTTAAATCCACAATCAAAATAATTATGTAGAAATTTGTGTATCGTGTATTTCCTAGCCGCCGCCAAATCTCATTATAGGTATAAGCTTGAATAATGAGGCCACCGCTTTACCAAGACCCTGACATGACTATTTTTGACGACATAAGACTAATTTGATTAATTTGAACGCAATTTTATCAAATCCGGTAACTTGAAACAAATTTCAACTTGACTTATGGCTAATGCTAACGCCAGTGCCAAAACTAAAAAAAAACTTTGCAAAACGGCCGTAGATAAACTATTGTTCTTAGTCTATTGTGGCTATAGTTTCTTAGAAATGCCTCATGTCCGATTATGAGGAGAGACTACATTTTGATAACAATAATAAATTGCAGTGATTTATCTTGTCCCACCTAATGGGCAGATGATTTATTGTTGGACCTCAGTCCTCACCCAACTACAAAACATGGTGCAGCTACTTTACGTCAAATTCGAATTAATGAACGAATGATTGTGTCATGCATGTAGTTCATCATTGAACCAATATCGTCAACTATTATTTTAATATTTAATTATTTATTTACATAGGAGTGGGAGATCAATAAACATATTTACTGATGGTAAGAAACATCGTTTATAGACACCACAGATGCAAAAATTGCAATTATATTTGCAAAAATAAATCCAAGTGTTTTCTTACGTGACTGAGTTCACCCACTGGTAGGGTAGGACCTTTACTGAAAAACGATAGAAGCGAGCACTAATGTTATAGCACAGGAAAAGTAGTCAAATTTAAGTGACAAACCATTTGTGGCTCGAAGTATCTCGTATACGTTACACACGTGAATATACGAGTATATTGATAAACGATCAATCAATAATTTACCGGATCGCCTTTGTGGTCTAGCGGTTCAGGTGTTGGACTTGACTGGATGAGGTCACGGGTTCGAATCCAGTCGGTCGGGCAACAAAAAAGAAAATTTGCTCGGGATTGGATTTTATGTGCCCGGTTTTCGATAGGCTTGCCACCTATCACATTGTGGGACTTAATGTCTTCGGCTAGTCTAGTTGTGCCTCTGCCTACCTTTTCGGGGATATGGGTGTGAAGATACTTTTTAATTATTTAACGGCAGCAAAACTAAATAAATATCGAAATCGATTTTGATAATCATGACATCTAAATAGACAATAATTGATTATTTTCCACGATTTCTCTGAGATCTCATTGCTAGATAAAAATTTGGTAACAATGAGACCACTCGGAACTCGGAAGTACGTTCTATCAAAATCGAAAGAATTTCCAAAATCGATTCTCAAATGACGAAGAAATCGACCTTTTTACTTATATCTTATACCTTTAAATGAGCAATTCTTGTATATATATAATTGGAATCTTGGAATCGGCTCCAACGATTTTCATGAAATTTAGTATGTAGGGGGTTTCGGGAGTGACAAATCGATCTGGTTAGGAATTTAAAAAAAATACCGAGCGAAGCTCGGCCATCCAGATATTATTAAAATTAAAAATAAAAAAATATGGGAGTCAAACATGTAATTTTCCACTTTTTTAAAGTTAAAGTAGTTTTGGTTGAAAACAAAAATGGCAGGATGTCGTATTTTACAACGAAAAAGAGGATAACTAAAAGCGGTAAATTAGGTAATTCAATATTAGAAACACACATACACAGAAAAAGAATAGTAAGCCTAAGCCGGACTCGGTGTTCAATGTTTTAAAAAAAGATTTTATTTATTAACACTTTAATTAACACAAAAGAAATGAAATTAATACAGATATAGAATTATAAAAGAAATAGTAGAAATAGTATAGAACCAATATAGAATACGAGACTAGTGGTCTCTTCGGAGATTGGAGCGTGACTGGGGGGATCTCGGGATAGGATGGTATGGTATGGTCAGGCTGCTGATGAGGCAGTCTGGCCATCAGCATTATACATTGCTATCCTAGGATATAACAGTTCGCCTAACTTTACCTATTTAAAAAGCATAATAATTATCCCTTGCCTTCCCGTGCTTTTCCCCAACATAACTGGAAAAGAGGGTATGTTGGAAAACATTAAAACATGAAAAATGAGAGCGCCCCGGAACATGTGTCCAAGAAATATCAAAATAGTGAGATCAGAGAAAGAGTAGGATTGAATTCAAGTATTGTTACAATAATGAGTAAGGACGTATTCCGTGGTTTATTCTTGTTGTAAGAATGGCAGATAAAATATTGACAGTACAGACATATATCGCGAAAGTGGATAGATGTACCTACTTAGTTTTCGGGGGAGGACCTAAGACATTCTTTGGCTAATTTAGCTTAGGGCCCACTCTTTGTCACCACAGTCTCTTTAATTAAAATTTAAAATTTAAAGATTAAAACTTAGCTTCATCTTAAAACAGACTATGCTATTGATGGATTACAATATTATTTTATTTAAAACTAGATCTAGAACATTTTTATATTTTCCCTTAAATTTGCAAACTTCACTAAATGGACGGGAACTGGCGAAATGACCCAGTCTTTAAAATAGAAAAGCACTGTTAAATTTTGAAATTTAATTAAACTAAAAGGAAATGTTGTTCGTTGCTGAAAATCCGGTTTATTAACTCGAGTTGGAAACACAGATCATATGTTTATTTATGAACAACAAAACAAAATGTAGAATAATTTTAGCTTTGTTTTTACAGTTTTTTAGGAAACAAAAACAAACTTGAAAAAAGCGAGGTTTGAAGTGGGCGTGCCGTATTGTTATATACAGTATTCTACCTCTTTACAATTTTAGTGTTTTTTTCCGTAATGATATGACATGATCTCCTGCTCCTCTTACGATTTTTGAGTTGGTTACACAAACTCAGATTTTTTTTCCATTCATCAGATTAATTACATGTCAGCGAACAAGAGGTGCTCTAAAATCTAATGATAAGAGATGTCCGCCACCCACTTCTATTGTAGACCCCTGCCTCTTGAAGCTGTGGAAAAAATCTAACTTTAATTTTTTCATCCTTAAAATTGGTTATGCAATTGAAACATACAACCAATGAACCAAAAACAGATGTGAATGCAATTTTTCGAAACTCGCCAAGGAATAAACTATAAAGTGAAATAAAATGAACTTAGATTCTTGAAATTTGGTACGAACGTCTTACAGCGTATCCAAAGAAAAACTGCAAAAACTTTACGTTTTTAGCGAAATGTCGTGACGGGTGAAGTGTAAAGCCCGTCACACACGTAGCTATAATATACATTAATATGCCGCGCTATAATATATATTATAGTAAGCTACCACACACGGAAACGATGTTATAATATATATTTTGCCCGCATTCATTGATGGTCGGCCTGTCCAGTAATATGTATTAATATGCGATAATATATTCGTTGGTGGCGTCATAGAAATATATATTATAGTTGCGTGTGCGGTCGCTTGAATATTTGTACATAAAATATATTGTAATATGTCTTGCTATAGTTCATATTAATATATATTATAGCTACGTGTGTGACGGGCTTTATATATCTACAGGTTTGTACGCAATCCTCGGTGCGCAAGTCCGACTCGCACTTGGCCGGTATTTGATTAATTGTTTTTAAATTTGAAACATGACAACATTAAAAAATATGCTTACAATTATTTCAAAACATCACATTTTGTTTGGTGTATCAATCCCTTAAGATCTGAAAGAAGAGGGATGAAAATTCGAAAATATATTCGACTTAATTGCAAGTAAATAGCTGGTAATTGAGTTATGTGGTAGCGATCAGCAAGTTTCCAAGAGTTTTTTTTTCTGGCCTCAGATTAATTAAGCATAATATAGAATAATAAAACCTTTAGCGTTATCTCCAGACGCTAACTGTCTTATTAATAAACAAGGAGTCAAGTACTCCTTGGTTCAACCAGGTTACTATAGTATTTATTTTACAGACTACAGATATTCACGTAATTTTACTCCTAGCTTAGTCCGTGTTTATAAATAAGACGGTAGAAGTATATTTCTTAATATCAGAGAATGCGTTGGCTTATTAGCCTTCCGCTGCTATAAAAAAGAATATGTCAGTGTAGCGCATCTTAGTCTGAATTTGTAAGATAGCGATAGATGTCAACAGTGAAATAAGATAGTTTCATTTCTATTCAGCTCTAAGCCCCTTCCCGCAACCGCAACTTGAAACATAGGGAACAATTAATGTTTAATTAAAATTTCTTGTTTCCCTCGAAGATTTCAATTAAGAAAATTTATTTCACACACACAACACGGAGTAACGTTACAACATGTACTCTTACTTGTTTTATTGTAGTTAGACTACATTGTTTTCGTTCAAACTATTTAATTGTTTTCTGAAAGAATTTTCTTTCGCGAGAAAAAACCTTGTACTTTGTAATTTTGCTTTATTAAAACTGAAATATTAACTGCATAGTAAAAAAAATATATGCTTAAATCTTTTAATAGATAAAATCAGAAGAAAGGATTATACAGGGTTATTGGTAATTGTACTGGATCTTTTGAGGGGTTGTATACTCTTTATTTGAAAATTCCCCATGTTGGTCCGAGCTCCTTTGCAGAATAGACCATCTGCTTTCCCGCCAGGCAGCTCGTAAAAGGCAAGCATAGGTTTACTGTCATTAATACCGTGTCATCCAACTAGGAGATAAAATTTCGCAGCTACTCGCCCGGATTGGTACCAACGCCTTACCTATTCCTGCCGCCATAACGTCATGACGTGTTCCGGTTCGGAGGGTGAGGTAGCCGGTAAACTTACTTTTGCTCGAGACCTAACATCCCGGACTCAGGTTGGTAACCACCGTTACCACCTGTGGTGTCTTTAGACTTCGGGAATTTCTTACAATCAGGAAATCCGTCTGCTTGTTTACCTTCCGATATCTGAAAAACGCGACATTCATTTATTCATTACTTTATTTTATAACGTGTTGCTTGAATGCGGGGTGCTGCATCTACGATTTTTTAAGTAAATCAAGTACTTTAGTAAAAGGTAAGTCTTTGGGAAAATAATCGATCACAGAATTTGCTTCACGAGCCAAATCACAGAAAGTCAGTCCAGGCCAGGTCGCAATTTCACAGCAACAAAGAATAATGAGAGCATCTAAACTTAAAAAATAGTTATATCCAACGAAAGTTTGTATTAGGAAAAACAATATTCATAGCTAAGTATACCGTCTGTTGGGTCAGCTAGTTTTACAAAAGAAGACAAATAATAACCTGTTTTGTTTTGTTGACTTGTAAAGGTCTCTCCGAATCGGTAATACCTCAGTAATTGTGTACCGGTGGTTAAATTATCATATTATTATGTTAAATCGTTTTAAGTGAAATAATGTAAGGTCTTGCCTCTTAGCTCACCTCAACTAGACCGGGCTCCTACGCAAGGCAACTTAGCAGAATAGACCATTCGGATTCCGGCATCTGCCCTCCTGCCAACTGCCAAGCAGCTCGTAAAAGTCAAGCATAGCTTACTGCGTAGGTTTACCGACACTAGCACACGAATTCAGCATTTATAAGAACGCTAGCTGCCCGCCCTTGCTTTGCTTCGGTTATTCAAGAATAAAAATCCTACTAATATTGTAAAAAACGAAAGTTTGTGAGTATGTCTGGATGTCAGTATGGATGGAATGCAGTAAGCGCGCATGTCGTTGCTACGCTTCAACGATATTTAATTTTGTGGCCGGAGATTATAACTTTTTAATAACTCATTAGTTGTTAATTTTTTCTGATAGTGTAAAGGCAATTTTGATCTAAATTACACGCATAACGTATCTAACAGATTTATTTGATTAAGGCTTAATACTGAATTGTTAAAAATATGTTCTAAAGTAACCCTTCATTTTATTGTTTTAAGTAAACGCAAAAAACGGTTATTGTGGGTTATTCTTTAAAGATAGACATAAACCACCGCTTATTTTTTTTTGAGATTTATCGAAGAGGAAAAATCCCACCATGCATTGTTTTGTTAAAACTCAAAATGTTTTGGCAGCGTTTTCAAGGAAAGCTCCCGTCGGCTTATTTTTTGCCGACATATTGAACTAATGTCGTTGCTTTGTATAAAACATGAACTTACTATACATTAAAGCCTTCCTCAAGAATTGTTCTATCTATTGTTGAAAACCGAATGAAAATCCGTTCAGTACTTTTCGAGTAAATCGCGAACAGACAGACAGAGGCGGCGGGGGACTTTGTTTTACAATAATATGTATTTAAGAACGTTATCATGCATTTGTTTCAGTCGCTAGACGCTTCGCCAGTCGCACCGCGCGAATATTCGCTTTAGCGATTTTCCCGTGGCCAGGCTGTTAGAGGCAGATGCTACTAAGCGGACCGGACCAACACGGGGAAAAACTTCTAAAATTATTATAAAACTAGCTGACCCAGCAAACTTCGTATCGCTTGACATTAATGCTTCGACAGTAGCGCAGTCTGTCGGATACGATGTGAAACGTTCCAAAATCAACAACGACTTATTATTAAAAAATTAATTAAAAAAACATTTTCCAGGAGCCCAAATTGTGAATCTAAACCATTCTCGATTTCCCTTGAACACGCACAAAAACTTTTATCAACATCGGTCCAGCCGTCTAGAAGGAGTTCAGTGACATACACACTCGCAGAAGAATGATATATATACATAAAGATGTGTTTCATATTAGCAGAATGTGAAAGAAGCAAGGTACATCTGCAAAGATCGTGATACTTGGCACTCGATACTCTCAACCTATCTCGCAAGGGACTTGGCGTAAAGATATGTAAGTGTGATTGTGCCTCCCTAACATAATAACAGAATGGTTTAATTTTGTTATTTTCACAGATTCATTTCGTATTGGGATACCAATTATAATGATTATTGTTATATACATATGTATTTTGAAATGAGTAAAAAGCGCAATCCCGCTGAATTTGTTGCCGGATCTTCTTAGTGTGTGCCAAGTTCCGATCCGGTGGTAGATTATAGTATTTCTAGTGGTCGCCCGTTGGTCGAAATTCGACCGTGATAAATTTTAATATCTTGTTGATAAGAACGCCATCTTCATTTCTCAAGACCAACTACTTCGTTTCCAGACTTTTAAGTGCGCCACCTGTGATCTTTTTTCGTTATCATCAATATATTTGTTTGTGTGTGTCAAATGCATGGTAGTGTGGGTAGCTTTATAAGCATCGTTATTGAAAAATATTAGCGTTCTGCACTTCTCCTACACTTAAACTATAAGTGTGCTAAATTTTATGTTCCTGCGTCCGCGCAATTTTCGTAAAAAGGGGTCCAGTTTTGGCATCTCATATTAATATAAAGATGTAGACGCGATAATTCTAGTTTTATTCTAATCGCTTCTGTGGTCTAGCGGTCCGGGGTCGGACTTGACTTCTTGAGGTCCCGGGTTCAATTCCCGGGTCGGCCAACAAAAAACATAGAAACATGAAAATGTTAAAGGAATATTTTTAATTTTCTATTAAAAATTACGTTGCCCGAGATGTGCCCAGTTGGCGATAGGCTTGCCTAGTATCACATTGTAGGATTAAGTATCTTCGGCTAGTCATGGGTTCCTTGGTTGTGCCTCTGCCTACTTTTTCGGGGATATGAGCGTGACAACACTTTTCTTAATTTTTTTATTGTAATTGCTATTGCACAATAAAGTTCGTCTGTTACTTTCTGTCCTTTACGAAAATTTGATTCTAATTATTTTGTGTGTAGTCAGAACCACAAATTTGTGGAACTTTAAAATGTTGTAGTAATTTTTGTAAGTAGTATAATATCTAATTGTTTCATACTTTATATCATTCAATCACTGTCAGTCTTCAAGAAAGCTGTCTAGGGGCATTTCAATAAGTAATCAATCACTGTACGATCAGTTTTACATTTTTGGGTTGGCAGGAAGAAATCTCTACACTAGATGATTTATGTATGTTGTTAAAATGTATGTGCGAGAACTGAATAAACAATAAATTAATATGACGACATAATATAGATTATGTATGACTAATTTTAGAAAATATTTTACTTTATTTACATAATGATGTATTGCACCGTACATTGTTTTTGATTGTATTTCAGGAAATCTCTAACAGAAATAAGCTCAACAATTGTAAAATTGACATATGATCTACTCGTTTTAATACCATTTTGTGTACAGAATTTCATGAACTTTAATTAATTTATTAATTTAATAATTTATTTTACACAAAAAAACATTAAGGCTAAATGGTTTGCATGAAAGGTCAGCTTATCTCAGAAATTTCTTTCAGCTTACCTAAAAAGATGCTGATAAAGGAAATGGTAGACTTACAGTGCAAAATAAATTGAACAAGAATATATCATTATTAGCTATTCAGTATTGATTGATGAATTTCATATATGTATAAACATATATGAAATTCATCAAACTCAAGTGAAAAACCAATAAAATACACACACAAAATTATAAATAACAATAAACCATTAATGATTAACATATGCGTACATAACATATATGTATATATATATATAACAAACATACTAACAAAATATTGGTCATAACTCGAAGTGGTCCCGTATTATTCTTATCATTTATCAAATATAACTCAAATCATTCATTCATAATTTTTTGCTTTGCAAAAAAACCGATTATCAAGCCGCAACGTAATAACTAATGAATTACAAATTTTAGGTTTTTGCAGTTTTACTAAATGTGTGCCAGATATTTACTATCTCTGCGTTCGAAAGTTTACTCAGACTTGTGTATTTTATTTAAAAATGTAAATTATATAAAGAGTAAAATATTGTCACTTCAGATTTTATTTAAACTAAGGAAAATTTGAGTATGTTTGCTAAGTAAGACTAAACTAAACATTGACATTCACTTTGTAGCTGTCCTAACTTTGCACTAAATGAAAAAGATCAACGAAAATCTGTCTAAAAGGAAGGAGTAATGTCAAGTTTCAATATTTTGGACAATTTTTATAGATTAACTAATCAATCAATGATCTAGAATTAAGAATATGATCTGTGTTTGAACGCATTTTCAGGGTATCTGGTAAACTTGCACATTTATACAAAGCCGAAGGACAGATGTTTCTGGCCATCGGAGTAATTTCAATTTATTTATTAATAGATTTATTCATAGTAAGTATTATTTATTAATACTAAGTTTTTTTCTTTCTGGACAAGTTACACAAATTGAATCTAGCCCCAAAGTAAGCAAATTTTATGCTTGTGTCATTGGTGTTAGTCAACGATACTAATACATAGGAATACTTAAATATATACAAGAATAGTTAAATACAAGTTGATTTAGAGATCAACATTACGTGGAATACGAATTTTTGTTCAAACCTGTTAGAGTCTCTTGACTCACTGGTGCACAGAAAAACTCTTATTAGATTATGTTGCACCTTTATTGTTAATCATATGTTTATTTTTAAAGCAAAAAAATAAATAAAAAAATGAATTTAATAAATACCCAGACCCGGAATTGCAGACATCTAAATGTTCACCACACAAATGCCTGTCTCCCCTGGAATCGAACCCAAGCCTCGCGGTTGGTCGATGTAGTTAGGCGTGTACGCTAGCCACTCGACCAACGAGACGGTCAAAATTGATTGATTGATTAATTTACTTTCACAATCATTTAACTTTTGACAATGAGTAGATAATGAGCCTGGTTCCAGGTCAGAAATTGAGCGCTTGTTCGCTGTCCCATTCAAAATAATGTCCTGACAGACTTTTTCAATATAATAGCTCTAGAATTGTAAATTATGAAAGAAACAACTGACAATTTAAGTTGCACCTTGTTAGTGTTTAGATCTGACAAAGTTACACGTTCTTATTGTAAGTTTCCACTACTATACGAGTACCCATTATACAGAATGTGACTATAACAAGACACTTTTCTATATTATTTATATGTATTATATTTTCTGTATTTGTATTATTTCACAACTGTTACTTAAAGACTACACGTGGCTAATGTTCTGTCGAAATTTAATTAAAAGGAAAGAACATAACGTTACAACGTTACTCTACGTTGGCTACCTAGGTGGTAATTGCGTAAGAGGCTTATCGTCTCGGCCTAAGGTTGGCAACGTACAATTATTCTACCATTGGTACCTATAGGTAGCAAATTTTTCTTACCTTTAGCAAATCTGCATTTTTCTAATCACATGAAAAATATGTTTTTTGTACGTGAACCCGGGGAATATGTAAAACCTACAATATTAGTGACAAACATTAACGATGGCCTCTTAAGAGATTCTTAGGAAAACAACTTAAGTCTTATATTCTTCTAAGGAGCCCGGGAACTAGATTGAATTTATTTATAATAGAACAGTAAATTTTTCTACAGATTCGTTAAAAGTATATTTCAAAAACATAGTAACAAACGACTCAAGAAAAAAGTTTTAGAAAGCGAAATATTGTTTGTTTGTTTAAATTTATGACTGCCATTCTCAGCGTATCTACTGAACGGATCTTAGTGAAATTTGTCTGCTAGAATCTAGCAACATATACTCTATAACATAGAGTATCTAGCAGCTAGATACTCTATGATAAAGAGTACTTTTTATACCGCTCACTAAAAGGACTCCCGTGGGAGAGGGATAAAAACCATTTTAGGCTACAATTCATGAATGCGTAGCCCGATTTGATTAATTCGTTCTTGCTTTTATATTTTTTCATATATTTTGCAAGTTAAAAGTTTCGCACTAACTTTAAATCCGGAAAGAAGGAAATATTTGAATTTACAGGTCATCTTACGTATACACATACCTTTATACCAAATCCCGTTGCAAGGTTGACAGAGAGTGAACGAATTTTACCGGGGTTTAGGGCAGCTCAAAATGTATTTTCAATTTACTTAATTGAATGTGATCCGAAATAAGACAAGAAGTACTTTTGATTGATCGAGGATGCAGTAGTTGTACCTCTCTTTACCTCTTGAGATAAAAAGCCTACGTAAATATAATAAAAGAGTTTGAAAATCATAATCAAAAATAAAAAAACAACTTTGCTTAAACTTGTTTTGCACGTCAATTCAATTGAAGCGTGTTGGACTGTCATTACTTTGAGCTTAATTTATTATGTATATTATGCTTTTATTAGCTTTCAGAGCTTTATACACGCTCAAGGTTGAATCGGGAATGAGGAAGTTTAAAAATAGGTATTGCTGACGTAGGTTATTTATGGTTACGCTTGAATATGGATTTTAAATGCGTTTTATGTTAAAGATCATGTATCTTCACGTCCATTTCCCCGAAGTGGTAGGCAGAGGCAAAACCAGGGCACCCACAATTAGCCGAAGATACTAAGTGTCATAATGTGATAGTTGGCAAGTCTATCGCCAACTGGGCACACATCCAATCCCGGGCAACATTTTTTTATTAGAAAATTGAAAAAAAACACATTTTCTTTTTTGTTGTCCGACCCGGGAATCGAACCCTCGACCTCATGAAGTTAAGTATAACACCTGGACCGCTAGATCACAGAGGCGATGTTATAGAAATAGATACCTACTTAAAAATCAAGCAACAAATTTCACCCTCAAACAACAAAAAACAATACGTACTAGTATTTGTTTAATAACATAGTTTTTTTTCGTTCGTATTGGAATTGGCGTTTTGTCATACTGGCCACTTAAATTACAAATTTATCCTCTTTGGTTAGCAATTCCAAATTCAATTTTAACAGCTATTTTTACACGTATTTTGTTTTATAAAATGTCATTTATTCGTTTTTCCTTCTGAGTTGGTATAGATTACGTTCGGTAAGTTACGTGTCGAAATCTATGAGAGTTTTAGTCTAAAAATGTGTTTCACTTACTTACAAATAGAGACGTTGTACAAAGTTTTCATACAAATGATTTTCAGAGACGATAGCGAGTATAGTAAACTTGACAAGCCGTAAACTCATAGTAGATGCTATGTTCTTTTTCTCTTTGCGTCGCTACGAGTTCCACCGTGGCACCAGTGCTGCGGAAACTGTATTGCGTTCATGACGTAAAGGCATAACGTAAGTAAGGCGTAACGTAACGTAAGAGACCCAACTTGAAAATAAAGAATTGAAGGCTACTGTGGAAGCAGATCCATCCAAATCGCGTTCGAATTAACTGCAGGCTGCGGTGTTAGTTATTAAACTGTTTGAGACCACTTGATTTAAATTGTTAACAATAAAAAGCTTAAAAGGCGAGTTCCTCTGGAACTGAGTGATGCAGACCGGCAAACTCTCCTCGTCTGCTGTGTTACATTAATTAACGGGCATAATAATTAATGGCTTTTAAAACGAATAATTACCTGTGATTTAAAGTTCATTCTCTACAATGATTGGAAGCAATCATTGCAAGGGCTGGACCCTTCCAAGCTCACCAAGCCTGGCTCAAGCAAAACTTGACCCAAAAACGTTACTTGTAAGTGTTTGGCCCTAGGCCTCTGATCCTAAACCAGTATCCTTAGTACCATTGATGATACATATCAATGTTACTACTACAATACTACTACTGACACTACGACAAAAATTGTTTCATAATATTACTCCGTTACAACATGAAAGAAGGATAGACAAACATACTTGCTCAGTACACTTTACTGAAGTGAATTTAGTGTGATTACTGAAGTGTGGATTAGTATAACTAGTTCACCATCATTTACTTGTTTACGTTCCTTTAATATGAAAATCATATTAGAGGATGTTAACTTATTTTTCGTTACTCGAAAGTCTGTTTTCGTGTTTCGGTTGCAGCTTCCTTTCTATAAATTTTAAGTACACAAAATCCAATAATATCCTTAATAATATATTATATAATAATAATCCAATAATAAACTTTCATTTATCAAATTTATTAGTAAATGTATAACAAGAACATTTTTCAGTATTTTTTTAAAAGTGTAACGATTTTATACCCTTAGTGTAATATTTCCCCATGTTGGACCCGGCTCCTTTGTAGAGTAGACTATGTGTCTTCCTGACTGGGAGCTCGTAAAAGGCGAACATAGGCTTACCGTCAGTAGCACCGTGACATCTCACTAGGTGGTAGAGTTTCGCACCGACTCGCCCGGATTGGTACCACCGCCTTAGTTATCTCTGCCGCCATAACGTCAGTGCTTGCAGTTGACGTGTTCCGGTTCGAAGGATAAGGTAGTCGGTATACTTACTTTTGATTGAGGGAGGCTTTGCTGTCTCAAGGCGGCGTGAATTTCTTACCATCTTGTAACCCGCCTGCTTGTTTGCCTTCAAATACTATAAAAAAGTTTTTTTTTTTAATATTTTTTTTTTTTGTAAATCTTTTGCGTAATAAGGATTGTGATGGTTACAAATGAGCTGCAAATAAGTTGGTGAGCTTGAACGTCTTGACAGATCTCCATAAACTATACCGAAGATACATCTCGATAACGTCAGCAAAAAACCGCATCAAAATTCCTTCAGCCGCTGAAAAATACAATGATGCAGACACACAGACAGACTTCAAAGACGTTACAACACCCCTCGTTTTATTTAGAGGATTGAAAATAGGAAAAAAAGTGAAGCCCGCCGGGGCTCTTTACCCGAATCTTCTCTTTGAGAACCCGCATGTTAACCTTAATACCATAAGAATTTTTAATATGTTGTTTCCAAAGGTATTTATGTAACTAATTTTACTATAGAACATTGTTGCACTTCTATGACAATATCCTATGACAATTCACATATCGGATTTCAACACCTATCATCCATTGACTTCAAATAATTATATAAAAGCAAAGACTACAGTTGTAACTAACATTTTTTCGTATGAAATCTAAAGCATAAAAACAGCTACATTAATAAAACCGACTTCAAAATTAAAAAGTAAAAAATAAATAAATATTTAATATTAATTAGTATATAATTACTAGTTTAAGGCTTGGCACTGACTTCTAACCTATTTGTAAATAGCACAAACAAACAATAAGTAGTATATAATTAATATTAAATCTTTCTTATTTTTTACTTTTGAGGTCGTTTTTTATTAACGTAGTTATTTTTATTTAATATTTTTAGTTTATTACTGATGTGATTTAATTTAATAAAAATAAACAGTTTGAAAGTAGTTAAAATGCTCATAAAATAAAAACTAATGGAACTACACAAATTATTTTTTATGGGTCTAATTCAACACTATTCCGCAGCAAACAAAGAACTACTTAAATCGGTTTAGAAACCCCGGAGAATTCGATCCGGTGTACATACATAAAAAATATATCGGCCGAATTGAGAACCTCCTCGTTTTTTTTGAACTCGGTTAACAAAATAGAGACTGGTATTTGTGTCTTAAGTATTTGCGAAAATTTTCAAATTTCGTTCATTTGTTATATTTATTATTACAGAAAGTTTTTGACCTGTGGAGAATACAGTAAAACATCAAATACAGTATTTTAACAGTTTATGTGCATAAAAATCCTATTAATATTATAAATGCGAAAGTTTGTATGTAGGTATGTACAAATGTTTGTTACTCTTTCACGCTCGAATGGCTGAACGGATTTGTCTCAAATTTGAAGCACAGATAGTTTGTGAGCTGTCCTATTAATATTATAAATGCGAAAGTTTGTATGTATGGATGTATGGATGTATGGATTTATGGATGTATGGATGTTTGTTACTCTTTCATGCAAAAACTACAAAGCCGATTACGATGAAATTTGGTATGTAGGTAGCTGAAGACCCAGAATAACATATAGGCTACTTTTTATCCCGGAGTTCCCGCGGGATTGGGACTTACGCGGGTGAAACCGCGGGGCGCAGCTAGTATTATCATATAGGCTTTAAATCTAGCCGCCTCTGTGGTCTAGCGGTTCAGTTGTTGGACTTGACAGCACGAGGTCCCGGGTTCGAATCCCGGGTCGGGCAACAAAAAGAAAATTGGGTTTTTCCAATTTTCTAATAAAAAAAAATGTTGCTCGTTGTTGGATGTGCCCGGTTGGCTATAGGCTAGCCATCTATCACATTGTGGGACTTAGTATCTTCGGCTAGTCGTGGGTGCGTTGGTTTTGCCTCTGCCTACCTCTTCAAGGATATAGGCGTGAAGATACTTTTTTTTTAAATCCCGATCGCATAACGGGTTCATGTGAAAACAGCTAGTAATACATAGCATCTTAGGAATATAACCTCAAATTATGTTAATGTGTATTTTTGTTGATATAATTCGAAAATAAAGTGTCCGTAGTCCAGACATGGTTTCAGAGAAAAGTATTGATTGATTGATTAGAGTAGGTAATATATGTGTTATAAAATTTTTGTTCGTTGCAGGGCAAACTTTGTTTAGAAATTGGTCAGTGTCTTTTAGGAGTGTTTAGGTCCACCTTCCACCCTTTATTACTATCACCTTCATAATATAACGTTTTATTGTAATTAAATTTAAGTATGTTTTCAAAAAGCCAGCTCCAAATAATAGCTGCTTTTAGTATTTTAAATTTACTCGGAAAAACTCACCTACTGCTTTTAATCAATTTGCAATGTAGGATACATTGCAAATTGAATAAAAGCTTATAAACCGTATAAGAGATTAGTTGTTGGTCGATACGACAGAGTATTAAAGTCATTTAACTCTCCAGAGGGAACCCGATTAGATATCAAATCGTGTTTTATATCCGATTTCAATAATCATTTAATATAATATGTGTTCAATCTTCGAAACGATTTCAAAATTCCGGTTTTTATATAATAGAGCGCCCTTATGAAGTGGTTCCATTGCCACTAAGTCTACAAAAAGTTACAAGTGGACACCCTCTCTCATTTTTACAAAAATGAAACTACCTTTATTTCGGAGAGGACGTTTGAACTTACTCTCTAATCTCGCTGTTGCGATGCTATCCGTGATCGACTACGATTATGATATAATCTATGATAAGTACTTACGTGTTAGGCACATTCCTCATGGCTTTATGGCGAATGAAAACCGCCACGAGAGTACCATTGCCCACCACTCCAACTATGAAGATGATGGCAAAGATCAGCGGTACGAGGTAAGTCTCTATCCGTTCATTGTACGGTTTGTATGTCTCCGTAAAATTGAAGTCTAAGGTCTCGTTGTCATCCATTTTGCATTTTATCTGAAACAAAATTATTTAAATTAAAAACTGGTAATATCTGGTACTATTAGTAGAAGTAGAAGAAGTATCTTCACGCTCATATCCAAGAAGTGAAAAGACACTGATGCCCGATTTCAGCAAGAACCCCTATACTTTAGGGCTCTTTTAACGTATTCTAGAAGACTGTTTGATATTCAAACTGTCCCATAAGTAACGTTAAAGGGTCCCCAAAAGTATCGGGGCTCTTGGTAAAATCGGACATAAGTCCTACAATTTAATAGGTAGCAAGCCTGTCGCCATTCGAAATCGAAAATTAAAAACAAAATTTTTTTTGTTGCCCTACCCGGGAATTGAACGCGGGACCGCATAAAGTCAAGTCCAACACCCGAACTGCTAGGCTACAGAGGAGAGTAGCAGTAGTATTAAGAATCTGACTACCTCCTCTCTCCTAAACTTGCTTTTACTAGTAGTTACTTTCTACTAGTTACTACTACTAATCTAGAAATTTAGACTGCAGGGTTAATCGACTAGTGCTATCAGCTTTAAGCGGTTGAGCGGTTACTCCTGAAGATCGATTCATGTAATATTGGAAATTGAAATCGAGGATGTCATTTTAGGCGCTCTTGAACACAATACTGGAGAATTGTTAACATTTAGTTAATAGTAAACAATAAATTATTTTATCGGATCCGTTGAACTTATTTGTAACATAACGTTAATAGTCCACTAGTACTGTGTTCAAAAGTACCTTAAATGACAAATACGATTATAATCTCCAATTCCAATTTCCTACTGGACTGATTATCTGGACTATTACTACGTTAGTATACATTGTTGGCCTGTTTAGAAGGTAAAGATCTTCGCACCAACTTGCCCGAATAGTTAACATGATCTTATTTATTTTTGCCGATAAAATTGTCTCCGCTCGTTATTGTTATGACTTAGGTGAGACAGTGAGATTCCATTCTCAAGACAGTGCCGCACCAGTAACATCAATAGTATACGATATATAATCAATAGGCGACGTTTGTCTTTCACTATCAGAGGCTATTTGTGTGCTATCTCGTAATAAACAAAACGGGACTCCGATTTGGGTAGGATTTAGAATTTCATATATTTGTTACAAGTACTCATTGTGTAGTGTGGAATAAAATATAATTATATTATATGGGACTGTAGGATACGGGTAGGTACTTCAAGAAATTGAGGCATCAGGAACGGGGAAGAAGCATTTTCTTAAACGAATAGAAAGTTATTTACCTAGACAAATTTTAAGTCTTAAATAAATTTAAACAGTTCTAAACGAGAAATTGGGACTTCGAAATAAAAGAAAAATTATCAAATCAGGTTCATTTATCCAAAAAATATCTTCATTCCCGTATCCCTGATAAGGTAAGCACAGATACAAGTAGGCCACTGATGACTTGACAAAGAGGCCTTTCATCGCGGTCGGATGACCGGTGTCAAGGTGGATTTTTATGACGAAATTAAAAAAAGAAACATCTTTTATGCCAAACCCGGAAATCGGGCTTATTACCCACTCATCCGGACGATTCTATTAAATATTGACATTGAATACCTACGACATTTTTCCCACTCCTCCGAAGAGCAGATGGTATGCCCTATTCATCCGCGTGTTTTAAAAATAATTTTTATTATATAAAGTGTTAGATAAATTTTCGGGGCGGGCAACAAGAAGAAAATGTGTTTTTTTTTCCAATTTGCTAATAAAACAATGTTGCTCGGATATCGGGCAATAAATAAAGTTGGCGATAAGCTTGCCACCTACACATTGTGGGACGTATCTTCGGCTAGTCATGTGTGTCGTGTTTGTGCCTCTGCGTACCTCTTCGGGGATACATACGTGAAGATACTTACCTAGTTTTTTTGCTTAAAACTTTAAAGAATAATATAAACACTTAAATGTAACACAAGTAAAACAATACCGATAAATAAGTTTGATACATATTTGTTCACTTTTCCTTAAACTTTTAAACTGTAACTGTCAGTAATAAATTGAACTTGTCTATCCTATCATAAAATTCATATTTCATACATTCATACATTTATTCTTTGCTATACATTTTTGTGACCAAAACGAATAATTATATAATAAATGAATAGTCATATCTTGAAAATAAAAATATTGTACAAAAGTTAATGTATTCTTATTAATAAACATATACCTCCACGCCTTTTTACATAAAGGGGTAGGAAGAGGTACATCTAGTACACACAGGATTAGCCAAAGTTAAACACTTTCCCATGGTGTGATAGGTGGCAAGTCCATCGACATATCGGGCACATTCCAACCCCGGGCAATGTTATGTTTTCATCAGAAAATATAAGAAGAATCATTTAGAATGAATTGCCCGAGCCAGCTATCGAACCTGTCCCAGTTTATTTTGCAGTTGCGGTACCACTGAACCACAGAAGCGATTTTGTAATATATTTTTCTGACATAAAATAACCATACAGGTTTTTTCTACTATCTGTACTTTTTTCTTGTTATATTTATGGATGAATTTATTCCGGACGAATAGGGCACATGTTTTTGGATGAATAGTTAACTATATAATTATAATTCTGTTTTCGAATGAGTGGGGCATATAGATATGGCTGAAAGAGGGAGTAAAATATTTCAGATGAGTTATACGGATGAATGGAGCATAAATCGGAAATCGATCGCGCTACCTGATGACATGATACCCAACACTGTACCATTAGTCTACAGATGAGAGAGTAAATACAAACTATTGATAATCTCCTTCCTTTTGGTAAATGGTTAACAAGTAAAGCAGCGTATTTTAAGAGTTCCTTTATACGCACTCGAAGCTATCTTAGTTTTATTCATATCATCGGCGGATAAAAGTATAATGTTAAAAATAACAAGTAGTAAAACGAGTGTTGTTTCAGGCTGGTAGTTATGTTTCCTAAAGAGTTTTCAGGGTCGATACGCAGTCAAGATCTGCCAATTCTTATTTCGTCTAAAATATTCCACTTTTATATTATGAACTAGTTGTTGCCTGTAACTTGATTTGCATGCAAGCGTAAAGTAAAGCTCGAGCAAAAGTAAGTTTACCGGCTTCCTTATCACCTACCTGGAACACGTCAATTGCAAGAGCTAACGTTATGGCCCCAGGAACAGGTAAAACGGTGGTACCAATCCGGACGAGTCGCAGCGAAACTCTAACACTTATTCTTTTCTGATTTCAGATGTTATATTATGCAAAGGAGTTCAGACTGACATGCGCAATACAATTAAGAATGAAATAAATGAAATTAAAACAGACTATTAGTCTAGTCCACAAGTGCCTTTTTGGTCAACTTTTTTCAGCAGTCTCCGAAAATTATGATTGAGTTGTCATTCGATTCGGAATGGCATCTAGATAGTTTTCGAAAAACAATGAAGTTCCGCAAATAAATATTACAAAAGTTATTAACAAATAACTAAAAAAATGGGGATTTAGTTTTTTGCAAATATATCATAAACTAGTAAAGATTTTTCAAATTTGAAAAAAGACTCAGAAAGAGGAAGAAATTTCCTAAAAAAAGTCTCGACTTGTAGGACTAATATTTATAATTTTCCCAGAGGGTTGAAAATACGCCCGAAAACGGGTACTCCGGCTTGCGCCTCCTTCGGACCTTTAATGAATAAATATTATTTAAACTAATTAAATATGAAAATAATTTTTTTTAGGAAATTTCCTCCTCTTTCTGAATCTTTTTTCAAATTTGAAAAATCTTTATTAGTTTATGATATATTTGCAAAAAACTAAACCCCCATCTTTTTAGTTATTTGTTAATAACTTTTGTAATTTTTATTTGCGGAACTTCATTTTTTTTCGAAAACTATCTAAATGCCATTCCGAATCGAATGACACCTCAATCATAATTTTCGGAGACTGCTGAAAAAAGTTGACCAAAAAGGTACTTGTGGACTAGACTATATTCAGACATAAATGTTCATCACATAAAGAACAATGACCAAATTTCTGTAGGAACTGGATCTGACTCTTTTGACCCAAAATAAGATAGACTTATATTAGTTTGTTTTTATATAGTAAACACCATCCTGTTTAAAAATCACACCTAAAAATCCACGACTTTTTATATCGTCAACAATACTTTTGAGGTAAGTAATTAGAGTCCACAATTACCTTTTACGCGAATGTGACGTAGTATAAAAGTGTAGTTTGCGAAAAGCGCGGAGGATAATTAAAGATTCCGTTTTTATTTATTTCGAGTTCCTTTAGAAAATTACTTTTTATTAGAACATCTATCAAAGCGTACTTTGACCCATTATCAGTCTATCAGACTCCTAGGGTTCGATGTCAAATAGAGTCGTCTGTCTAGCCGGCTGTGGAGTCTGGTCCGCTTCGAATACAAATTTTGACCAACAATGCAATGAAATTCTATATTCTTCTTAATTTCCACATGTAGTTTTGAACTACAAGGTTGGCATAACATCTCACCTAGATAATAATTTAATGCGTACAGAGAGATTGAACTGAATTGCAAGTAAAATCTAGAAAGACGTGAATAATTAATAATTATAGTTTTCGATTACCAAGTGATTTTATACACGAAATAAATACTAACAAACTACAAAAACAAAAATAATTTTTTTTTTGTGGCTACTTAAAGAGATATTTCGTTTCAGGACCTTAAAAAGTAAGTGTATTTTTCAGATATATGCCATATTGTGATGCCATCGTTTCGTCGTCAGGTACGATTTGGCCATCCTTCTTTCTTACCCAGATAAAACTCTAATCAAAGCTTTGTTGATTTGAAAGGAGTTAAGCGTGTACGCTAACCTCTCGTCAAATGAGGTGTGAGATTTTCTTTTGAGCCTAAAAACATGCTACTTGTGGATGTTCCGCAAATTAAAATAATTATATTATAAAAAAATATCATTATTTTGTGTCAGGTTATAAATTTATGACGGGGCCTAAATTATGATTCACGACATTATTATTAAGAGGGGAAAGTCATAAACATTCTTCATTCGTGGGCTGCTTAGATATACTTAATGTTGTTAGATCGGGTAAAAACTTACAGCTTGTCTACCTCATCGAGTATTGGTGAAAATTTAAACATGACATGAATTGTTAATTCCACGTCTGAAATTTAGACCGAGAGGGCGTTGTCGGTAAACCTACCGGTTGGAGCGACAGTGTGACTTCACTATTTGTAAGAGAAGACTCAAAGAATGATTAAAAAACTATAGTAGTGAGAAGCAACATGAAACATTAAACTTATTTTCTTTCATAATATTTGAAGCAACAAGCAGACGAGTTTCCTGATGGAAAGAAATTAGAGACACCAAATGTGGTAATGGTGCGTTGCCAAATGGCCAGGATGTTAGGACTCGAGCAAAAGTAAGTTTGCTGGCTACCTTATCCTCCGAACCGGAATACGTCAACAGCAAACGCTGACGTTATGGCGGCAGGTAATGTTAAGGCTGTGATACCAAACCGGGCAAGTCGAACCTCCGTACTATTAACTCTAACACCGTGACTTCAGTTAGATGTCACGGTGTTAGTGACGTTAAGTCTATACTCGCCTTTTAAGAGGTGCCTAGCAGGAAGGCAGATGGTCTATTCTGCAAAGAAGCCCGGACCAACACGGGGAAAACTTTGTAAATCAGATAAAACTTCGGTGTTGCGAAGAGAAACGCACTGTAAGTATACTCGTATAGTGTGTGTATTGTCGGAGATACTAAAACAGTGTACCTAGTGGTGTATGTGTTATGTTATGTGTGGAGCTGGATATAATTTGGGTCTACGGTTTCTGGTATGTTCATCTATTTAATACACACCATCTTTCATGTATTGTCGCGATAAAATACGTATTCGTTTTTTTTTTAAATTGCAAAATTATTTATTTATTTTTATTGCGAAATTTATTGTTTGTGGCACTCGATGAGGTAATTTTTTATACAGTGTCTTCCCGGTTTAAGTCTCACGCATGGAATATTATGTAACACATTACTACTTGTTTTACATTCATGTCATGTTTGAAATAAGTCGTTAATTTCAAACACAGTTTATTCGTAGGTGTGTAAAACTTGGTTACCTGTGCGAGGTCTATTTCTCATTTATTTTTAAAACCCTAACTAAATAAGCAATGCTTTGTAAAGTAAAAAATATACTCCGACTAGCCAACCCGGCGAATTTCATATTGCTTGACATTACTAACTGCTGGGCCCATGTAGGTAAAGATAAAGTATTATTTCGCCTATTGTCCCGGTTTTTGTCTGCATATGAATCTTCTTCTGATAATAACTTAGCTATCAAAAAAAAAGTTTCATCATTTCGGCATCCATTTAGGTGCGATGACCAAAAGAAATAGGGATTAATTTTTAATACGTAAATGTAGCTAGCTGTTTTGAAATAACTTCTTTAGCGATCTTTATACTTACTTTTTCTCTACATTACAGTTCGTTGGAGTTTTTTTTTTCTAAAGTGGCCTATGCTTGAGCTTGGGTCTTTAATTATACAAGGTTTTCTCGAATTCGCTAACGATATTTCAGCTAGGGGCTCGGCATAGGTGCCTAAATACGTACAAACTAGTAAAACAAAATAAAGGTAAGTCTTCACGTTCACATTCCCGAGGGGGTAGGTGGAGGCATAAATAGGACACTTACGATTAAGCGAAGACAGTAAGTCTTACAATGTTATAGGTGGCAAGCCTATCGCCAACCGGGCACATCTAATCCCGAGCAACATTTTTTTTATTAGGAAATCGGAAATACCACATTTTCATTTTGTTACTTGACCCGGGATTCGAACCCAAGACCTCATGAATTTAAGTCCAATACCTGGACCGCTAGACCACAGAGGCGAGAAAAAAGTTAAAAACATACGTTATTGTCGCTAAACTTTTAGCACTCCCAGCTGTTTGCCGTACATCGCGCGGGGTGGATGCCATTCTGCGTAATAATTAGAGACCGGATAATGTGCAATTGCATATTTGTAGGTATACTATGCATTTGCATATTTAAACCATTTTAGCGCTAATTGCATATTTTTCTTAAGGTCTAGATCTAACTAGTAATGGTGCATATTATCGCTATAATTTACAGTATTTTTTGACCTATAAAAGCTATCCTTTTCGACCTATAAAAAAATTTGAATGATCTAATAATTTTAATCATACCACTGAACGTTTAGAACAATACTTGATTGTTAATGTTTACAAAAATATTAAGTAATGTTACATGTTACTGTATCGATTATCGTCTATCAATGGATAGTTTACTAAATGTATGCTGATATTGAAATAAAAAATATAAAACTTAATAGCTTTTTATTTTATTAAAAAAATCTTAAATTATAAAGACTTGTATCTTTATAATTTATATAATAGAAAGTAAAACTGAAAACA
Source organism: Calephelis nemesis (assembly GCA_002245505.1). Taxonomy (NCBI): domain Eukaryota; kingdom Metazoa; phylum Arthropoda; class Insecta; order Lepidoptera; family Riodinidae; genus Calephelis; species Calephelis nemesis. Next base: position 70,473 of record NJDD01000821.1, read on the forward strand.
TTTTTTAACAATAAACTTAAATCAAGAGGAATAATATATACAAAACAAAAAAAAATACTCATTTAATGTTGCATGTTCTGTCAGTTTTTGGGCAAACTTTGGACCCCATTTAACGAAAATTGCGCGTACGCAGGAGCATACAATTTGGCACACTTATAGTTTTTGTTACGAGAAGTGCAGAAATGCTAATATTTTTCAATAATAATGCTTATAAAGTACATTAAATCAATAAATAAAACATTACCCCCACTACCACGCATTTGACACACACAAACAAATACATTGATGATAACAATAAAAGATCACAGATAGTGCACTAAAAAGTTTGGAAACAAAGTAGTTGGTCTTGAGAAATGAAGATGGCGTTCTTACCAACAAGATATTAAAATTTATTATGGTCGAATTCCGACCAACGTGCGACCACTAGTAATTATAAATGTGTACGCCTAATTTTGTTTTCTTTCTGCAATTGCATACTTTATAACTAACTCCGTCTGTTTATTTGCCTTCCAATACTATAAAAATGAAATAAATAATTAGCCGACCCGGCGAACTTAACATTAACGGCTACTAACAGTTTAATATTAGGCGTTTTGTATAGAAAAAAAAAAGTTTTTCCTCATTTCCCTGAAATTTTTCCGGTTTTGCCCTTCATAAGAACCTTATTTGCACACCACAAGTTGGTAGAATATGTTGGAACGTCTGAGTAATTTTGTAACATCTTTGTAACACTCACATTCCGCAAATGTTTTTTTTTCTTTCTTTCTTATCCTGACAAAAATCAACATAAATATGATTAACAAAATAGGAGCATCCGTCCAGGCGTGATGGGATGACCACGCGTAATAGGATTTCATTTTAATATACCTATAAATTATCTATCACCCGAGGAGAATCAGGAGAAGCACCGTCGATTCACTATTATAAAGCTTGCAAATGCAAGGAAAATGAAAGCCGGTTTTTGCAGTTTTAACTATCAAATGCTATTTTACAAACTTGATATCTGTGCGTTCTACAGTATCTGAATGGATAAAAGTTTTATGAGAGAAAATATTTTATGTACGCCGCCGACACATATTTTTCTTGTTAACTAAAAGTTTTTAGTTTTACTTTGGTAAATAATATTTTATCTACAGTTATTTATAAAAATACAGTAATTAACGATAATTTAATATTGTGTAAGTGAAAGTGACTTCTTTATTTATTCATGCTTGAAGATACATATTAATTACAATGATGGAAGTGAATTAATATGTGTATGTACTTGTACTGACGATATGATAATAATAATCTGTTAAGTGTAACCTGTTCCCGTGTACACTTTTGGCGTATCAAGGGCCACTTGCATGTTTCTGGGTTAAGTATTTAACATTGAGATAAACCCTAACAAGTTTTAAATCACCTAATCTTTGACAGTTTAACTCAATGTTAAATGTAACCCGGGAATGTGCAAGTGGCCCTAAGGTAGACTCAGATACAGTTCGATAACTTGGATCGTAAAGTCTATAAATTAACAACATATGGCATGCATCATCCACGCTCATCAGTAATGAGGTTGTATCGTCCACGGAAATAAAAGGGTCGTGTCTTTCTTAATGTCATAATCCTTTGTTACCAGGAAAAAATATGTACTCGGAATACTTCCTTTGCGTTGAGTATGGAATGCATCGTGACGTTGTGGCAGTTGAACATCTAAAGAGGTTTTCCTCTTCCTGGGTTGGTGCCAGATTCAGAATGCAGTAATATTGGAGACGGCACGTATTGTGTAGAAGTTTCTCAGTTTGTCACCCTGATTACTGGCTGTTTAGTCAAAAGACCACCGTCTTTGAAAATTGTTTTCTAAAAGTTATATTTTATATTTTTAATATTTGGTTTAAATTGAATGTTCAGAACTCAAAATAACATTTTTTTATAATACGGTATACATATATATTTTTATATATATATTTTTTTATAATACGGTTATAATACGGTACAAAAGTACAGTGAGAATAGGAATATCATGGAAACTAATCCAGGCGGTCTGCTGTTGACCACTTCATCTATACTTTATGTTAATGACAGAATTTTAGCAAGTGGCGACGGTAAAAACTAAGCAAATTACAATATATAATTTTATAAATATAGCTAGATATGCTTTATAAATGTTCATATCATACTTACGTTTTTTTTTGGCTTTTTAGTCTTAGATTTTATTTAAATGCTATAAACCCACAGAAAATAATAACAATCTTTCTCAGCAAAAAGAAATAAATTAAACCGAGGGCCTGGACTAATTGCTTGTTAAAATAATAATACAAAAGATATATTTTAACAAATGCCATTTATAAAGGAAATTTTACGTCTTAAATATATTTAAACAATGTACCTATTTGACTTTCTCCTAATCATGTTTAATTCCTAATTGCCTCTGTGGTCTAGTGATCCGGTGGTGGAGTTGACTACTCGAAGTACCGAGTTCGATTTACGGATCGGGGCACTCCAAAATGTGTGCTTATTAGTTTTCTAATAAAAACAATAGTGCATGGAGTTGAATGAGTGCATTGTTGGCAAAAGGTGTGCCACATATCAAATTGCAGGACTTGGTGTCTTTGAAAAGTTGTGGATGCACTGGTTGTACTGTAATACTTCTTCGGGTTAGCGGCCTTGAAGATATTTTTTATACGTATATAAGAAGATGTACGTTAGTGACGTTAGGCGTTTAAGGAAGACGAGTTAGTGTGTGTGTATGTGTGTGCGTCAGCGAATAGTATGTATGTGTTGCTAAGAATATAGAATGAATTTGTATGCTATATATATGCATGTCAATCCGTTTATTTATCTAAGCTAGAATTATTTGCACAAAGATCAATACAATTACAGTTTACTAAAAATACATTTAGTCAAGACGTCAATGACTTGCAAGTATCAAAGGAAATAGAAAAATGTAAAGCTGTTTATTGAGTCTGTTATAAATGTATGCAAATTGAGCACATTTTTTTGGACAAACATAATTCTTTTACTTATGACTGAAGCAACTTTATATTTTCATCGTCTAAGTTCCTGAAATCATAAATGTACGTTCTGTAAACTTTAAAAACCGCATTCCGAATATTAAGCTTTGCTTACAGTAAGAATATCACATTATTTATAAAATTGTAATAAGAAATTTACTAAGCTTTAGTATCATAACATTTTGCAATGATCTTTGACATTTTACTAATTGGACGAATCTAGTTTTGGCAGCCCCTTCCCCAAATGGGATGCAGTACCTATTTAAGCACAATTAATACAATTTTGTCAAAAGCTAATTGTTATAAACATCCAAGTTAGTTTGCGTATTGTAGTCATTAGCAGGCTTCTGTTTCTCGTAAAGACCTACTTAACAAATACAAAATGTTTGCTTGTTGGTGTCTGCACTACTAAAAATGAATAAATATACAAGTGTTAATTAAATACTGTTGTATATAATACATTCGTTACATTTTAATGTAAAAATGTTGTGTGGCTTGTGACCGAGATTTGTGGCGCTCTTTGGGGGAGGCCTATGTCCAGCAGTGGACGTCCTCAGGCTCATGATGATGATTTCATTACATGCACAATTATCAATGCAGTACTATTTAAATTATGCGCTTTGATTATATTCGTCAAGCTTCGGAAATCCGTATGTATTTTGAGGATATTTATTTATTGAGTTATTATTACTTAATTAATAATTTCGGTTAAGTTTAGATTAGGTCAGCCAATTTAAAATAAAAGTTTAAATTATATAAAGAGTTAATTTAGCGCATAATTTAAATAGTATTATTGTTCTTTTTTTAATAGCTTTAAACTTAAATTTGAATTTACTTTTGGAATTCACCGCCTTACATAATATATTAGGGCAGGTTAGCCGGTAGTCTCGCACAATACACTTAAAATCCCGGTCACAAAACAATACCTATAACATATAATATCATGTCTATAGACCGCGGCTGTCTCTTAGCATCAGGGAACATGTGTGCTTGTTTGATGTCTAACCACATAAAAAATCTCACTACATCTCTATAGTGGAAACATGAAAATTCCTTACTAAAAATTACCTCTCATACTTAAAGGACGCATCCTAATACTTAATTACAAGTATGAAAGTTTGACTTTCATTTTAAATTAGCAACATTTCCATAATAGCAAACAACAAATATTACAAGAAAAATATTTGCTGAAGACTAAAATTTAATTTGAATCATGTTGTTTTCGACAGTCTGTCCATTTAGGACAATGTCTGCTTTCATCTGAAATTGTTATTATATTTCAATTCATTTCAACATAACCGCCTCGTTGGTCGAGTGACTAACGTACACGCCTAACTACATTGACCAACCACGAAGCTCGGATTCGATTCCCGTCGAGGGCAGGCATTTGTGTGATGAAAATTTAAGTGTTTGCATTTCGGGGCCTGTGTGTTTATTAAATTTATTCTGGTATCTATTTAAGTATTTCTTTGTATTTGAATCGTTGACTTACAACCATAACACATGCATATAATTTGCTTACTTTGGGGTTAGATTCAATTTGTGTGATTTGTCCAGGGATATTTTTTATTATTTATTAAAAGTTTTTTATTATTTTTTAAAAGTTTATTTTTTATTATTTATTGTTATTATTATTTATTATTATTGTGAAAACTCCCTATAGTTCCCACGTCTGCAAATTTTTTTAGTCAAGGTCAAAGGTTGCAAAGATGTTTTTTTTTTATTTTGCAGCGAAACGGTTAGTGCTATGATAAAATATGAGAGACAAAACGCCGGGTTCGAGGATTTTTGACAGCTTATGGATATTGCGAATCTCAAAGCGTACGAATGACTCGCTTTTAGCTGACATGTAGCAACGATTGATCACGTTCGTTGGTAAGTGTATGTTCCAACAGGAAGGGAATGCTGAACAAACAGTAATTAATCTTGAGCTTAGATCTAAGCGGCACTCCAAACACGCACCGAGTGCTCTAGAGATTTTAATTAATACTAATATGCTATAGAACGGGAAGACAATGTTCATAAACTCAAGTTGGGCGAAATAGTACCTACGTGAAGTACAATTACATCAATCAGAAGGTTCAAGAACCTAGAAGTATTTAAGATTCTTAGGGATATACCTTAGTATATATATATTTAAAACTAAAACAATATTTATTTATGACACTGTATCTAAATAATATTGCCAATTTATTTTGGTGGTTTACGCCCGTATTAAGCACGACGTTTGACGGTATCTATGTTTTTTTTATGTTAGAAAACCACCAATTTTGAAGTTTCTTTAAAGATATACTAGGTGAGTAGTTCTATATTAATTTTACCATTAGGCGACTAGTCGTTTCAACGATGTCGACATTAATGAAAATGTGTGCGTTATTTATTAGTTCTGGTATCTATTTAAGTGTTTCTATTAATTAGTATCGTTGACGATTATCGTTAACACCCATAATACAGGCATATAATTTGCTTACTTTGGGGTTAGATTCAATATGTGTAACTTGTCCTGAGATATTTATTTATTTATTTCGCTACTGTAAAACATACACTCTGAATGGGTTATAAAATATTATAATATTTTCAAGAATTATTCCATAATTTTTAAAAAGTTTCTTTACTCCCATATCCGTAGGCAGAAGCACAACCAAAGCACTCCCGACTAGGCAAAGAATGTAAGCCCCACAATGTAATAAGTGGTAACCCTATCGCCAACCGGGCACCTATCCAATCCTGGACTACAGTATTTTCATTAGGAAATCAAAAAAACATGTTTACATTTTTTTTTGTTGCTCGACCCAGGGTTCGAACCCGGGATCTCAAGAAGTCAAGTCGGACCGCCACACCACAGAGGCGATAGTTAGGATTTTTAATCATGTTTATGATCATAATATGTTAGTCGACTCAAATCAAACAAAAATATTTTTGTGTATTTCATAGCGGCTAAGATTATAAAAATAGACAATTATTAAGACTACTGTCACGAATGAAATCGTGGTGATTCTTTTTGAATTATATTTACGTCAGGGTCTTTAGATACTGATAAAGAGACATTTTATAAAACAACATAATTTTTGTCTTGTGGGCAGAAGGTGACAACTTTTCTCCCGTTGCGCTAAATTAAGTTGCCACTTTTCCGCTCCATTGGGCAGCAAAATAGTATACCAACCTTGGGCTATAAAAAATAAAGCCTCAGATCACAGTTGGCAAAGCCGAGTCATTTCATATTTTCCTAACCTTAGAATATAATGAATTACAATAACCAGTTTAAAGTTTTATCTATACTTATAAAATAAAGTGTCCTGGGCCTGGTCCTGTTTTGGGCTGCTTATTAAAAATGAGTAGATACGTAATCAAGTGCTTCTGGAAATTCTATCCCTAAGGGGATTAAATAGGGGTTGAAAGTTTGTATGAAAGTCCTTATCAATGGGCTATAATTAGTAAACATATTAAATGTCACGCGAGCAAGCCGCGGGTAACAGCTAGTTTTTTTTACAAATCTGTATGATATGCTAAAACAAATAAGTAACTCCTCTTTAATTTTTGTCGTCACAGTTAGGCGGATGATAAGAGACTTGCACGCTTTCAAAACTTAACTTTCGATCGCCTAATAACAATATTCTAAAATCTCGGACTTCAGAATTAATATGGAATTCCCAAACATCAAAGATAACGGAATACCCACCTTTATTTAAAAACCAAAAACAATGTAATTTACACGAGTAGAAAAAAAAAAGAAAATAAATTGAACAACTTTATATTGAACCTGAAATTTATCACCCTACCTACGGAACAGTAACGTGTTACGAAAAACCGAAATACTCCGCGAAAAAATAGGGTGGTAGTGCCCAGATTTTGCACAACCTAATTGATTTTCCTGCAAAATCCACTTTACTGTCGTTTCCCTAAACCAGTGACAAATAAAACCGAAAACAAAACCGAAAAACAAAGCAGTATTTTCAAATGTAGTTAAGAATTTGTAATATACATATTATATTCTTACAATCAAAACATCTTTGGCGTTCTCATACGATAATGCTTAAATTTTTCGACTCGAATATTTTATATTCCTTTTATCTTAAGAGGTTGGAACGCTTATTAGGCCAAGAGGATGTTCAAGTAACCAGATCCGGCATTTTTAAGACCCAAAATATATTACACCCCAAGCGGTTTTTGCATACTTCTAAAATAAGGAAGCAGACAACGCTCTTTATCAAAATTACTTTGCTCATGTTACTCTTTTCTGTTATTGTTTACGCAAAATGTGCAATATAACTTTCAAATGTGACAACGATTTCTAGAACATCATAAAAAAGTTTTTCGATCAACTAACACACGAAATGATAAAAATATTGTTTCAAAACTATGATTAAGCAATATCTCTAGTTGTATATTTTCCACAGATATATTATTGGTATATGATCCGAAACTTAAGTCGAACTGCACCGATCTGATAAATATATGAAACATATTGTATAGTAAATTTGGTATATTAGAAGTTAAATTAAAAACATTTTGATATAATTTTCAAACATGATAACGTTATTAAGATAATACTTACAAAATATTAAAATGTACTACAGAAAAACAATTTAGATTATTTCTAATTTTATTATGGAGCTTATTTCAAAGCGTTTAGTCCAGAAGAGTATTGTTTGAAAAAGAAAATAATTCACTACAGTAGAATACTTGAGAGATCCTTGGAGTTTTCATAATTTATTTACGGTGAGCGGGCGGTATTTATTATTACAATTTACTGCCCTCTACCGAAAATCACGTCTGTTTGCGAGGTTCTTAATGTTTTTTTATGACACACATTTTGTGAAATACGAAAACAATGCGTTCGTAAAAGCGATTTTCTTGTCTAAAAAGATCTCCATAACAATGATTCTGGCGTACGAAGTATTTTTATATGATCAGGGCCTTAGGTAATCCCGCTGCCAAGAAGATTTATTTATGTTGTGTTTTTTACTAGCTTTGCCCGCGTAGTCTATTTACTTAACATTTAGCTCTCTAATGCTACCCGTTGATATTTTTAGATAAAAGTAGCATACTTTCTACTCTAAAATTAAATCTATTTTTAGTTAAATATTAAAATGAGATTAATAATTTTGACATAGAAACCGAACTTACACTTTTTCTTTTCATATTTTACCTCGGGAAAATAGTAGAAAATACGTTATTGTTTCTATAACTTTATCTACCCTTTGGCAATTCCTTTAAATTTAACTGTATCCAAAGTTACAAAAACCTCTAACATGATTTTTTTGAAAATTTAGAAATATATATTGTCTTTGTGATCTAGCCGTCCGGCGTCAGACATGACTTTTTAAGGTCTTGGGTTTGATCCCGGGAAAAGTGTCCCTGACGGAATGGAAAAGTGTAGTTTCAATTGTCTAATAAAAATAACATAGCCCCAGGATTGGATATGTGCCCGGTTGGATATAGGCTTGCCATCTATCACATTGTGGGACTTGCTTCGGCTAGTCGTGGCTCAACCAGGACATTGTTGTGCCTCTGTCTAACTCTTCGGGGATATGGGCATGAAGATACTACATTTATAAGAACATATATTGACTATTGGGGAAAATCTCATTAAGCAATGTAATTGCAATTTTGTCTGCAACATAAAAGATGGATTAATGGCGTTTGTGTTATTGTGGCAACGTCGTTCCGCCATGAACGATATTATATATATATTGTTTACTATGTATCGTAGCCAGTAGCTAATCTTGTAACAGCATTTTGAACAATTTCGTTATTTGAGTTCACTTTTGAATAAAAAATCACTCACTTTTGCATAATTCTGTGCCTATCCCAACGTTATTGTATGGAAGCAAGAGTTGGGTACGTCAGAAAAAGCATGACAGGATAAATGCGGATAAAATGAGAGCGCTACGGAAAATATGTGGTGTAACCGCATTGGTCTGGCCGCATTCGTTACAGTGAGATCCGAGAAAGAGTGGGATTGAAAGAAAGTGTTGGTGTTAGAATGCGAAAAGTCATGCTCCGCTGGTTCGGTCATGTGGAAAGAATGACAGATGAAAGATTGACAATGCGAATGTGGATAAATGTATATACCCGGGAGACCAAGGTTGACATTTCACGATCAGATCACTTGGATATTATTCGAGGGTGGTATCAAGAGTCTCCGAAACTGTTTGTATGAAAAGGGTAATGAATGTGAAGGAAGCAAGACAGGTTTGTCAGGATCGTGAAGTCTGGCACTCGATACTCTTTGCCTATGAACAATATATGTATTTACGCACAAGATTGTCACTCAAGAGAGTTAAATCCTCAAACTTTCGAGTTATTAAGACAACATCTGCTATCAATGACCCATCAGCAGGTGTCACCGACATATTGAAGTCATCTTCATTTCTTTCTTCTGACTAAATATTTAAAATAATAAATAAAATACTAAACAAATTAATCGCCTCTGTGGTTTAGCGGTCCGTTGACTTCTTGAGGAGCCAGCTTCGATCCCCGGTCGGAATTTCAAATTCTAATTGTGTTTGACCGCCTCGTCGGTCGAGTGGCTAGCGTACACGCCTAACTACACCGAACAACCGCGAGGCTCGGGTTCGATTATCGATCCGACGGGGGTAGGAATTTGTGTAATAAACATTTAGATATCTGCTTTTACGGATCTGGGTGTTCATTTGCTTTATTTTGGTATATAAGTATTTCTGTATAATAGAATCTTTAACACCCATAACACAAATATATAATTTTCTTACGTTGGGATAAGATTCTATTTGTGTTACTTGTACAGGGATATTTATTTTTTATTTACAAGATAATGTATATTTTCAATTTTCTTATAAAAAAGGCTCCCCGGGATAGAGTATTTCTCTGGTCTCTCACCGACCAGAGAAATCAAGAAATCGAGAAGAAAAGAAAGCTTGCCACCTATCACATTGTGGGACTTAGTGTCTTCGCCTAGTCATGGGTGACCTGGTTGTGCATCTACCTACCTCTTCGCGGATATGAGCTTGAAGGTATTTTTAAAACACAAATGTTTGTGTATTGAACGCGTGGTTTTAAAATTAAAATAAAAAAGTTAAAATCTTTTTGAACAAAAAAAAATATGTTAAATAGGTACCTCTCTCTCGTGAGTCGAGTGGTGAGCGTAGTTACTTTACCATGGCGCTCAATAATGAGACTAGGGTTCGATTAACGGTTCGGTTGGCGTTTACGTGATGGATGTCCACATTTCTGGGTCTAGGTGTTTATCTTATCTCATTTAATATTTTATATTTATAATATCATTGACTATCCCCAACTTAATGATAACTTTGGGGTTAGATCAATACGTGTGATTTTTCCAAGGATGTTTGTTAGTATTTAACCATGGTTTAGTACATGTTATCTTATTGAATGTAAAATTTTATTAAGAAACAGACTTACTTATGTGAGACACAGCAGTTGGTTAGAGTATCAGCACTGATCGCTTAGATTGTGGGTCGAAATCCTATCTGGGGGTTGATTATGTATCTCAGCTGCCAACTCAAACTGCAAAAGTGTACATCAAATGACGTCATTTGTGTTTGCTATCTCTACTGTATTTTTGTTAGTCACTGGAGATAACAAGTATAAAACACGTCTTTTGACAGCTATTTGATGTACACTTAACCATTTTAAGTTGGCAACTGAGATACATAGTCAGCCCCCTGGTGTAATTTGATTTTTTGAATCTTCAATAAAATGGTTAGACATTAATTTCGTTGATTTTTACCGTGACTATGTTAATTCAAGCTCAAAGAGCCTTGCGAAATTTTTATGGCAAGACCAAGACCAATATCAAGACAGACTAATACCAGGTGGATTGGCATTTGAGCATCACTACTTAGTTGTATCATTAGTACCGAGAAATCTAGTAATTTAGATTATTCAATAATTTAAGCAAGGTGGAAGAGTAAAATTTAGCTTCTTATCCTCATTGGTACCACTTCCTTAACATTTTTTTAAAAACCTTCATCCTGCCTTGGAACGGGTCCTCTAGACTGTGGGTAAGTTCCTTAATTTATTGCCAATCCAATAAAAGTAACTATTTTGTACCCCTTTTAAACTTTTTTTAGAAGTGCACAAGAAAAAACAAAAGAAACGGAAAAAAAAAGTTCCACAATGGTGTAACATCCAGACGAAAAATGACAGTGAAGTATCTTTACAGGTCATCGACCATACATTGGGATGTATGGTCTACGTTACAGTTGGACGCCACGTACCAAATGGTGTTGTTTAAAAGTTTTGACACAATGTCCGCACAATAAATTTTCTGACCAATCTTCATAATAGACGCCGTAGAAAACACCAATAAACTAAATGAGATGCAGAAGCCATTAATAAAACTTTTTAAATAATGGATTACTATTGATATAAGATGAAAAAAAATTAAACTTAGATTCCGATATTTGTTAAATATTCATGCTACCAGAATTGCCATTTATATCAACCATATTAACTTCATAAATTTCATGCAAATGAAGTCCCCAACAGATACGTTTATGCAGCAATTAGTTCAACGACTGTTGAACAATATGAACCAATCAAAAGTCAGCTGTTCAATAATTGGTGAAGACAATTACACACACGTCAATGATAAATAATGTAAAGGAAGTTATGACGCCTATGATTTGTTTGTGTGGGGTAAAATTATAATCCCTATTTAATCGAAGATATGTCTGCTCACATTTGACCTTATGACATTACCTATATTAATAATAAAGAAGAAATATTGTTTGTTTGTATTATATATAGAAAATATTCTTTTACTATTAGAAATCGACATTATCCCTGATGAACATTGACTACATTTTATCGCGAGAAAAAGATTTTTTCCCACAGGGCGACAGGTAGCAAAATTTTCCTTCCGTACTTATCAATTTCATATTATAAAACAGCTCAAACGATTGGTTTATTTAAAAATATAATTGGATTCAATAGGTGGCGCTGCTGTTACTATGTCATCTTCACTATCTAAACTAATAATGAAGAGGAAACTTTTTCTTGTTTGTCCGTCGTGAGTCAAACTCAAAATTAAACTCAAAATATATTTATTCACATGAATCTATACAAAGATTCTTGTGACGCGTCTATGTAATTCGAAAAATCAAATAATTATATTATTGTATCATCATCATCAACATCATCATTTCAGCCATAGGACGTCCACTGCTGAACATAGGCCTCCCCCGTTGACTTCCACTTCGACCCCCGAAACCCCGAGCATAGTCCGCTCCATAGCTCGCTGTGCAACTTTGAGCTTGTTTATCAGGCCCACAGTAAGAGAACACGTCTCGGCGCCGTAGGTCATCACTGGTAACACACACTGGTTAAAGACTTTCGTCTTGAGACACTGAGGTATTTCGACCGAAAAGACGCTAAGCAATTTCCCGAACGCTGCCCAACCGAGTTGGATTCGTCGATTCACTTCTTTCTCGAAGTTGGACCTACCTTACTGGACCGTTTGTCCTAGTTATATATATTCGTCTACAACTTCGAGAATCGCGTTCCCAACTGACACTGGGGTGGGCGTTACATGGACATTCCGCATGATTTTCGTCTTGTCCATGTTCATCTTAAGGCCCACCTGTCGGAAAACACGATTGAGGTCTTCGAGCATTGTACTAAGGTCTTCCAGCGATTTCGTCATTATGACTATGTCATCGGCAAATCGAAGCTGAGTGATGTACTCGCCATTGATGTTGATGCCCATTCCATTCCACTCCAGAAGCTTAAAAGCGTCCTCCTTTGCGTTAGTGAAGAGCTTAGAAGATATAACGTCTCTTTATCTTACTCCTATCTGCAATGGAATCGCCTTTGTGCCCTGATCTTGTACTCGGACGGACATAGTGGCGTTGTTGTACAAACACTTCAACACTTCGACATAGCGATAGTCAATGTGGCACCGCTGGAGAGACTGTAGCACTGTCCAGGTCTCGATCGAATCAAAGGCTTTCTCATAGTCCACAAACGCCAAGCATAATGGCAAATTACACTCCTCGGTCTTCTGTATAATTTGCCGCTGCGTATGTATGTGGTCTATGGTACTGTAGCCTTTTCGGAATCCGGCTTATTCGGGTAGCTGGAAGTCATCAAACCTGCGCCATACCATGTTAGGCTCCTTTTAGAACTTCCGGTGAAGGGTTTGATATTTATTTCGATATGTATGTCTAAAGTCTATGTGTTAACATCACGAAGTAACATAACCGTATAACTTAGTTCTCGTAGGATTTAACACCTTTGTTGTATTCCGATTTAGTGGGTAGAGAGTTGCTTGACTTACGTAAGAACCTCTCGTTTGATGGAAAATCGTGTTTTAGATCATATCTTCAAAAAAAAGAAGAATTTCAAATTTCGAGAGATATGACGGACGCATAAACACCTTTTCAGAAGATTCACAAAAGTATATTATTATAATTGGCTCTGATACATAACATAATAAGTAACCTATAATAAAATAATTAAAATTAACTCCTTTTAATCATGATAATGACTCTTAATTATGAAACTTTGATCTTTCATCTCTATAACTATGACCATATGGTAATTTCAGTTAGCAGCATCAATTTGATTGATCATCAAATAATGTTATGACATGTGTCAAATGTATCACCAGCAAGTTCTGGCGTGTCATTCATTCAAACACCACTTATGAGTCAATTATTAAATGCATTTTCCCTATTTCCAACAAGTAACAGAGCTTTCAGTAATTTATGTATTATGTGTGTTCACTTCTTGTAGCAACTTCGATAACTCTTTTCTCAATTTTTTTATTTTTTTCATTTCCCGGTCCCGAGCCGGACTGCTAGGCCACAACTTGACTTCTTGAGAAACCGGGTTCGATCCACGGGTAGGGCAACATATTTATATTTTCAATTTTCTAATAAAAACAACGCTGTCCGAGATTGGATATGTGGACGGTTGGCGATAAGGCATGTCACCTATCACATTCTGAGACTTAGTGGCTTGAAATGAAATGAAATGAAATGAAATGAAATAAAAATTATTTATTTGCGGAATATGTGTGTTAAATTTATAAAAAATATTTATACATATTTTATTTATTTATGCTTGTCAGCAAGAAAATCTTTTACACTATAATATGTCTTCTCTAATAGCAAATCAAATACCTTCTTTCGAAATCTTTTTACTGGAAGTGATTTCAGACTATCAGGAATTTGGTTATATATACGAATGGACATGCAATATACATTATTTTTATAAATATTAAGTTTTTGATTAAGCACGTGTAGTTTCTTACTATTTCTGAAGTGTGTAATTCTTAATACTTCAGCATTTGTCTGAAACAAATGATGATGTTTATTTACAAATACACATACAGCTAAGATATATAAGCATGGTAAAGTTAAAATTTTTAGCGACTTAAACAGTGGTTTGCATGAATGTAACTGATTAACTCCACATATCGCCCGTATACACTTCTTTTGTACTCTAAATATTCTAATTAAGTCTACAGAATTTCCCCAAATGGGGATCCCATATTGCAAAATGGAAGAAACATATCCGTGATAAGCTAAGAGAGATGCATTCAGACCAGCTACTTCTTTTATTCTTCTTAATACATACACAAACCTATCAATTTTATTACAAAGTGAATCAATATGTGATTTCCAATTGCAAAATTTATCGATTTTTATACCTAGGAAGTTAGGCTTCGACTAGTCGTGAGCGTCCTGGTTGTGTCTCTACTTACTACTTCGAGGATACTTTAATATAAGAGGAGATAGGATGAGGCGTGATGATACTTTAATTTTCATTTCTTTGTTTTCGAGGACAGTGTTACTAAAGTTATAGTATATAAGCGTCTAAAACTTAACCAAACTAGCACTACATTGCAAATTTTTTAGTTTTGTCATTCCCTTGTTTTATGAATTAGGTACAGGGGGAGGGGGAATTAAGTACTTTGGAATTGTCTCTCAAGCAAACTATTCAGTTTAGAAAAATAATAATGTGTGCGTGTACTAGCGTACACTCGTAAGAAGTGAAGAAGTGAAACTTCTTTATGACGTTATTTTTCAAAAATTAATTTACTATATGCAATTTTACAGAAATTGGTTAAATAAAGTTTATAGCCAATCCCTACTCCGCTGGAAAAAGTATACTTCGAATCACGCGTGGTAGGGATAAGAACAAAGATGGCGCGTAACGGAAAAATGTGACGCGTAGCGAAAAAATGTTACACTAAATTTGTTTCCAACCCCGATAAAGAAGTTTCACTACAAAACGATATTGGAAACTTCTATATCCTTTTTAAAGACTTATCCGTAAACATCCCACACGTATGGGTTTGTTTAAAAAAAAAAGTGAGTGAGTTTCAGTTCTCAGTACACATCTTGTTTTTTTAAGTGAAAACGTTTTTGGCGGCGTTGCGCACTCTTTTTGGAATGTTTTGAAACTACTAAACTCGCATCAGGACACTTGACCTGATCGAAAATTCGT
Source organism: Calephelis nemesis (assembly GCA_002245505.1). Lineage (NCBI taxonomy): Eukaryota > Metazoa > Arthropoda > Insecta > Lepidoptera > Riodinidae > Calephelis > Calephelis nemesis. The sequence continues at coordinate 85,925 of NJDD01000821.1, forward strand.
AAGACAGATGGAAAGTAAACAGCCGGCGCGGCGAAAATGTATGCCTGCGTCTGCTGTTTCGTTTAGACGGCACAGGGCGCTTGCGCGAATGTTCATATCGTCATTTTTGTGTACGATAGCGCAATAAATGAATATTGTATTCTAGCACATAAATGATAGTACTTTCATACTGATAATTAAAGCAATTGGTGCAAAGTTATTCCCTAACCATTTCAAAATATCAAAAATGCACAACGTTAATACCTTTTCAAGTTTTCACTTCTACCGGCACTCTCGGAGTGCAACCCGTAAATTTATGTCAAAATTTCAATGCGGATTTTCTCAGTATGAGGCCACGATTCCCAACTGTCCCATGGTACTTTTACGACGTGTACAATTACCACTAGTATAGTCTACCTGAATAAAGTAATCTGAACCTGAATTTGATTAAGTTAATTAAGTAGTTTACAAGCAAATAAACATGGTAATTAAGCTCGGTAAGGAAATTCAAGTCTGCTACTACAAAACGTTGTAAACACAATTGTATTTCGTAGAATAAACGCTAACTGTAACTTAATGCATATGTGATACTCCTGGTGTTACGGATGTCTGTGGCCGGCGATGATCACTTTCCATCAGGTTGCTCTTGCTCGTTTGTCTCCTCTTGTATAATAAAAGTAATATGGTATTATAGGTTGTTTTGCGAATTCTAATCCAAAGCTTACAATTAAATAATTCAATAAATAGAAAAAACAAGCCACAAACAAATGGAATAAGGACTTAATTTGCTGATAATATCTAAATAAAATATTTCGCAGCCTAATAACAATTGTAGAGTGTTTTTTTTAATATACATATGTGAATCAATACATAGTACATAACGAAGTCGCTCCCTCTGCCCCTACGTCCCTTTATATGATTAAATCTTTAAAACTAAACAATGGATTTTGATGCGGTTTTTTTTAAAAGATAGAGTGATTGAAAAGGAAGGTCTATATGTATATTTTATACCCGTGGAAAGCCGGTGCCGCTAGTAAATAATGAAACGGAAATAGAGATTTTGAACAACTTGTATAGGTATATCGCCTCTGTGGTCTAGCGGTCCGGGTGTTGGACTTGACTGCATGAGGTCCCGGGTTCGAATCCCGGGTCGACCAACAAAAATAAAATTGGATTTTTCCAATCAAATTCCAAAAAAAGAAGTTGGTCGGGATTGGAAATGTGCCCGGATGACGATAGGCTTGCCACCTATCACATTGTGGGACTTAGTATTTTCGGCTAGTCATGGGTGCCCTGGTTGTGCCTCTGCCTACCTCTTCAGGGATATGGGCGTGAAGATACTTTTTTTTGTATAAGTATTGAGATTATAGACACTACATCAGCGCTTGTGCTTTATTACATTTTTAAGGTTTTGCTTGAGAGATTTGCCCTGATACACTTCACAAGATTTTCTAAAAACGTTGGATTTGTGGTGGAGATTTTATAAAAATATCTCAGCTGTATTACCACTTACAAAATTGAGATAAATGTTTGTCTAAAGTTATAGTTGATAGCATAGGGACATCTTACTGGTTGAGAATTTATTTTTGGACAGTGTTTAGAAAAACCTAGGTTTAACCAATGTTTATTTTTTTTGTAGTAAGGTGGGGGTGTTTGTTGTATTTTTTTCTATGTGAAGTTATATAGTTATATGATTATAGTTTGGAAACTGGGGAGTGTTAGGTAAACTTAACTAAGCGTTCTCCCGAGCGGAATTGTTTTATGTGGGCATTATGATTTAAATTATGTAAACGTTTTTTCATTTATTTAGATATATACTTTGAACATTATGCGAGTGATCGCCTCGTTAGTCGACTGGCTAGCGTACACGCCTAACTACACTGACGGACCGCGAGACTCGGGTTCGATTCCCGACGGGGGCAGACATTTGTGTGATGAACATTTAGATGTCTGCATTTTCGGGTCTGGGTGTTTATTAAATTTATTCTGGTATCTATTTAAGTATTTCTATGTATTAGTATCGTTGACTAACACCCATAACAAAAGCATATAATTTGCATACTTTGGGGTGAGATTGTGTAACTTGTCCAGGAACATTTATTTATTTATGTATTACCTATTTAATTTGGTATAAAATTGAAATCGATGTTGTGAAGTTAAATTTCGATAAAATAATGTTAGTTTGTGACAGTTTCTTCGAATATTTCGTATTTACTGAAATGAACTCGCAATTAAAAGTCTACAACAAACAAAAGAATGTGGTTCTGGCTTTTGTAATTAAGGTAGTTTTGTGTTTCAAACTAATGAGCTTATATTTCGAAATTAAAAATTGATAAATAGGGTATATGCATGTATTTTTTAAATGTTTTTAAATGGTAATTTACATCATTATATAAATGTTAAAAAAAACCAGCACCAAAAAAAAAAGGAATTCAGGTAAAAAAAGCAGTTTTAAAATAATAGATTCGTAACAGCATTTTAAACGACCGTCATTTTGGCGCGCTCGCGTGACGTCAAAGTCTATAATAACAGTTGAAACTGCAAAGTGTTGTGGGTCATAATTTGTATATATTTCGTGTTTTACTTGAATTCGCTTCAATTACATAATGCAACAGGATAGTAAACCGACTTTTAAATATTGTATCGTGCCCATGTGTAAAAATACAAATAGAAATGCACCAAATAAAGTATTTTTTCTTGTCCCGAGAGGTGAGGACGTAAGGAGAAAGTGGTGCAAAATCATGAAAAGGGACATGATATCTCCATCAACTTGTTTATATTGTTGTGAAGATCATTTTGACGTAAGTAATTTTTTCTTTCAGAACACTTTTTTTGTTTGTTTAGCTTTGCCCGCATTATAACCTCTATTCATCACACACAACATTTACAACCTAACTCGAAAAAATGTCACAGAATCACAGATCTGTAAGCATAAGTAACAAGATTAGACTTACTAGTTAAATATCCCATGAATTTCAGACTGATATAACAAGTACAGCATACTGCAAACTAATATTTATATTAAAAATGCTGTTTGATTTATTTATTTTAAACATTTTAGACATCATAAATCCATTTCTAATTTCGAGTTTTGGTTTTACCGGAAAAGCGTTTTCATCTAATAAGGTATTTTCATACCATAAAGTACTTAATGAAAGTGCAGTGATCGCTAGCAGTTCAAGCAGTCATCATCATCACCATCATCCCGTGTTAGTCCAGTGCTGGACAAAGGCTGAGCCCTATGTCCAACCGTGGACATAAGCCTCAGCCTATGTACTTATGAGAACTTGAGGGAGCGCAAGGCACGCCACTTATACTCAAGCAAAGTGTCAAGTTAATGATACAAAGCAGCCTTCAGATAATATGTTTTTCACACAATACAATAAATAACCTTAAAATGTTCTCCCATTCGCATTTTAAGGTTATGTTATTTCCAGGCTATTTCTATTTACTTATAGGTAAAAATTATCCAAAGAAGGCGTCGAAAACCAAATAAATATAATATTTATTGTGTAATTACCTTGCTGCTTTCACTTCTTTTATTTCAGTAGACGTAAAATCCGAATTTGATGTGAAATACGCGGTCATCATAAACACATCAATTTTTGGAAGATTGTCCGATTGTGCCTTGACGTAACCAATATCAGTCATTTCCTGTAACTTTCCTGCCACTCTTTTACGAAACAATATCACTTCAATATCAACTCAAAATCACAAAAAAACTGAATTTCGTTGCAAGCATTCAACAATAGCACTTGTTGATATTTGTTATTATAGACTTTGACGTCACAAACTACTCCGACCAATAGCAATGCGTTTCAACTAATTTGAATTTCCCGCTTATTTTGTGCATTTTGCAATAATTATTTTCTTATTCAAAACAAAATTATATTGAAAATTATTGATAGATTTATAAATCTAAAGGAAAAGAGATTATATGAAAAAAAAATTATCGTTATTTGAATCATGCGCATATACCCTATTATGACTTACAAATGTTTGCCGCCATATTTGTTTTCCGTCATATTTTTTGCCTAAAATATTAATTTGAATGCAGGCAAGCTGCAAAATATGAACTACAATTTAACAAAAAAAGAAATTGTAACATAAAAAAAAAGTTATTTTAACTCTCGACTCTACACGTTGTGTGTGTGTGTGTGTGTTTGTTTGTGTGTGTATATGTGTGTGTGTTTGTTTGTGTGTGTGTATATGTGTGTGTGCGCGTGTGCGTGTATGTGTGCCTGTGTATGTAATATGTTAGTGTGAGTCTAGTGTGTCTGTGTGTGCGCGCTTGCTTTGATAACGGAGCTCTAATATAGGAGACTCTTCCCTGAAATGCCAGCTGGGCAACCAATTGAGTCTGAAAACATAACATTTTCCTTAACAACAGGTCTAATGTTCATATTTTCTGATGACGAGGACTTGATGACAAGGACCTAATGATTGAATCAGGAGGTGGCTGATGAATAAAAGATTCTAATGTAAATAGTATTCTGCTTCGCCATCTTTGCAGTTCATCTAAAGTACAAACTTGAACACTGATGTTATTGAGATAGTTCTTATTTATCATTTATGAAGGCGTCCGATCAGCTTATTTGTAAGCTTCGAAATAGACATTAAACCCGTTTTACTTAAAATTAAAAGAACTACAGTTGAAACACTAACGAATGCTGGTGCAACAGAGCTGGTCTGATGATAAATGTAATGATGAATGTAAGATGGTAAATCTGTAATGCCTAAGGGTAAACGCATAAAGATTGGACTCATAAGATTCGTCTTAACTAGATCTGTTCTTGTTTTCTGATAACGATATGACAAGGACCTGATAAATGGATTGGGAGTTGAGTGATGGATCATAGTTTGACTTTTATATGTTTGTACTAGCTGCGCCCCGCGGTTTCACCCGCTTAGGTCCCAATCCCGCGGGAACTCCGGAATAAAAAGTAGCCTATATGTTATTCTGGGTCTTCAGTTACCTACATACCAAATTTCATCGTAATCAGCTTTGTAGTTTTTGCGTGAAAGAGTAACAAACATCCATACATACAAACTTTCGCATTTATAATATTAATAGGATCCATACATACAAACTTTCGCATCTATAATATTAATAGGATATACATACATAATGCAATGCATTAGAGAGTTGTGTCATAAAGTGTTGTGAATGTCAGCTCAGGCTCCGGGGAAAGATTTAACAATGGTAGCCACCCACACCCACGCATATACAGGGCTTTCTCAAATTAGTTAACGATATTTTAACCACGGACTCGGAATGCGTGTCTGAAAACATAAAAAATAATTAAAAAAATCTAAAACGAAAAATAAATAAAATATTACAAAAAATAATTCTCGCAATAACGCATGGGGGTCAACGAATGTTTCTCTGTGGCATCGTAGCGCTTAAGCAATTGTGATGCATTATTTTAACCCCAGACGAGTGTTATTAGTTTGACGTGTCTGTGTGTGTTTGTGTGTGTGTGTGTGTATGTGTTTGTGAATGTGCGTTTGTGTGTGCATGTTTGTGTGTGTGTGCCTGTAGCATCATTACTTTTAAATGGATGGACCGATTTTGATTCGGAATTTTATTAGAAAGCTGACGTGATCAAAATGATTCTTGTCTCCATTACATATGATCGATTTTAATTTTAAAATTGTTATGAAAAGTTTTTATTTGTAAGGGCGATTCCCAGCAGCAGACTTGAGAAGTATTTAAGACATATCAAAAAAGATCAAAAGCGGTAGTATAATGTTAGAGAGTTCCTATAACTACTTTTCAGTTCCATTATCAGATCAACTCCATGGTTAATTTGTATTGCCAACCAATTTACATGCATCCAATATTTCAGCTCAACCAGTAACCAAAACCACTCGAAGAAACGTAATAACGTACATAAATTGCAAATTAAAAAAAACTTGCTAAAACACCTAAAATATTTTAACAACTCCTAACAAAACCTACATCTATTGTAGGTACCTAACAACTATCTCGATAACGTTAGCTTTAAAAAAAACGCGCGTCGAAACCTATCCATCCATTCAGAAGTTATGAAAGCACAACACAGACACGTACATAAACTTCCGAACCGCCTTTTTTCATCGATGGTTAAAAAAAAGGTCTTTCCTGGAATACATTCATCATATCCAGTCTGCGCGGAGAATAGGACTGTGGAAATTACTTTTTCAAATAAAAAAATAATAATCGGTTCACAGTAGTTGGTGATGAAACTAAGTAACATTCAATGATTGCCGTTGACGTGATCCGGTTCGGAGGGTAATGTAGCCGGTAAACTTACTTTTGTTCTATTCGTAAGATACCCGCCTCAGGTTGACAAAGCACCATTACCACCTTTGGTGTATCTAGTTGGCGTAAATTTCTTACCATGAGAAAATCCGTCTGCTTGTTTGCCTTTTAAGAATGTTTTTTTTTGTTAAGGAAACAAAAAAAAAACATTCTTAAAAAAATTTAGTCGTCTAACTCAAAACATTTTTATCCGGCTTAAAGTACTATCACCGCAAGATGAAATGTACACTTAGTTCTCACTTACATGGTTGCGTAAGTAACGTTTTGCTCTCTTTTCAGAATCGAGTTACTCAACTCTATTTCGTCTCATAAATTATTATTTGGTTTTTCAGCCTCCCATTTCAACAAGGATTAATGTTGGAAGCGTATTAATCCAATATATTTTAAGAGCGTCTTAACTCTTACACTGGGTACAGACCAGTACAATTAAACGAATGACTTCGTTGGCTTTCGTTGATGATGATTATTTAATTCCTTAAAATGTATTTCAGTACCTAGTACAAAAGCGGTCCTGATTATACATAGCATTCCTATAGCTTGATGGTTTTGACATAAAAACTATTTATTTATTTATGACTTGCATTTTGAAAAAACGTGTCTAATTTAAAAGTACCTATATAACATTTTGGGTTATCGGTTATCAACAGGTTTTTTATGATAATGGATGCAAAATAGCAAGCAGATGAATTTCCTGATAGTAAGAAATTTACAACACGCAGTTGGCAACACAGCATTTACACCTTTGGTGTCTCTAGGCTACACCAAAGGTAGAAATGGCGTGTTGCCAACCTGATTCCCGGATCTTAGGCCTAGAGCAAAGTTTACCGGCTACATTACCCTCCGAACAGGAACACGTCAACGGCAAACATTGACGTTATGGCGGCAGGAATAAGTCAGGCGGTGGTACCAATCCGAACGAGTCGCTGCAAAACTTTACCACGGTATTACGGTTGGTCACATAAAGCCTATGCTCGTTTTTTATGAGCTGCTTGGCAGAAAGAGACAGATGGTCTATTCTACAAAGAAGCCCGGACCAACACGGCCCACTTATTACATCCTGGGACTAACTAGGTAATCAGATTTGGATAATTATGGGTAACCTAGTTGTACTCATACTTCTTTGGGCGTAGTGGTATGACGATACCTAATTACGTAATATATGCCTTATAATGAACATTAGTGGTAAACATAAAATACATTGACTAAAAATAAAGAAATGCGTATTCTGTCATTATAAATGTAGACCAATATAATTGATTTCGATAACGCGAATAACATTTCTTGATGTTACTTTGCAAAATAATTACAACAAAAAGAACATTCGAGCAATACGTAGCTTAATACAACTATTTCTGACCTTATTGGAGAGAATGCTTCCAAGTCGAACAATTTGTAAGTTGATTGATTCTAACAGGAAATCAGTACGATGGAAAAGCGCTTGAGGAACGGGGTTACATTTTCAACGAAATTGCCATAAATAAGTTAAATATTGAAACTGAAATTTAGACTTTAGACATTGCAGGTTATTATGGTTATAAAATATTGTAAATGAGCAACATTGTCCTCCAACTTTTAATGAAATATAACTTTACAAACGGTTATACAGAACGATCACTACACTTTGAGTTTAAGCAATTAATACAACTTAGGTTCCGCCAAGAAAAGAGCATTCCGTAAAATAAGGGTAGGTACCTACTATATACAGACTGACTGGTGAGATACCTTCAATACTTATGGAGAGTACTCGGTACTCGATTCTCGTTAACTTGATATAAAAAAATAGAAGCTTAATTTTTTATCGAAATATCTCTAAAAATAAGTGAAATTTGGATATTATACCCCGTCACGTGCGGCGCGGCACACGACACGCCGCCGCCACCCCCGCCCGCTACCGCGGTGTCCGCGCGGTGTCCAATTATTCCGCAGTTAAATACTGGACTCTCGGTATACTGTGTACGAAGTTTACTAAGAAGTTATTTAATATTTCGTTTTTATGTTATTTTATTTCATGATATATGTTCGCATACTATTACGTCCTCAAATATTGAAGGTATCTCACCAGTCATCCTGTATATACTTTTTCAATTATCCGGAGTGATAAAAAGTTTTTGTGATGTAATAGGTCAGTGAAAAAAGTGTCTACACTCGTATACTAACCGCACTTAACACAACTGTCACGAAAGAAATAAGAATCCGTGTACCTCATTGACCTCCAAGCTTATGGACATAAAATACCTACGACGAAAGCTTTCCGTTGGCTACTAAATATGGCTGCCATTCTGTCATTATAAGGCTGTCCAGAAAAAGTAGAGTATCGGTATCGATACACGATCTGTTAGTACCGATTGATGATTAAGTTTAGGTAAATATACAAGAATTATTATTTACCTACCGAATGAAATTACAACTATCAACTTACTCAGTGCTATTCAATTGGCTTATAAATAAGGAAATGTAATTTAATTTAAGATTTTCCTTACCTTCAGAGACTATGCAAATGAAAGCGAATGACGGTCTGGCTTTATTTTGCTTGGTCTGTACCAGGCCTTAGTTTTAATTATGCGAGTGAGGTTCATTTAACCCGACGCCGGTAAGATAAATGATTCGCCATCAATTATTAAGTGTAAAATTAAAAACCTATTTTTGCAGTAGATAATATTAAAATACCAATCCATTATTAGGTCACTTAAAGATATTGACAAATTTACTTGTAGTAATAGTAAGAAATGTACGACATCTATAGAAACCGAATATTTTAATGCATTTCTGACATAAAAATATAAAGCTATGTTAAAGTTGTAACTGGCTGTCCTACCCTAAATTAATGTGAAACCTGACAGTGCTCAACCCTGAAATTGTGGAAGTGTTTTAGGCAAAATGGTGCTACCAATTATATACACACTCGTACACATTGGCTATTTGCTATAGTTGAATAAAATACCAATCTCGTCACACAAACACGATTAATATTTAACGTATTCCAGGACTAGCTGTCTGTTCCGGCTTTGCTCGGATGGTAATCTTTTTGATCATAAATTCAGATGTAAGCTATCATATCTTTCAAGTTGGATCAAGCTGCACATGTTGTGCAAAATTGATCAAAATCGGTTTAGAAGTTTAGAAGTCCATCGCAGACCAACAACTTAACACGTAATTTGTATATATTAAGATTAATTCTGGAAGCGTACAAATTCAATACGTTGGAAAGCGTATTAGATTTAATTGCACATTTACCCTTAAGTTGTCAAGTTAAAAGAGTCGTTTTGAAATTGAATGTGTCAAATGTTAATTTTCTAAGGAATTCTTATTATCATATTAACAATTTAGTAAGGATTTTACAAATATGTCATAGCCTAACAAATTGAGTTTGGTATTTCATGTAAATATATGTAAACACACAGTAACCTGTCCAATAATAGAAAAAAACTGTCGATGTACAGTGTTTACTATCGCGAACAATATTCAGTTACTCTTGGCCCTTCGTAACTCGAACCCCATTTCATCTATTTATATAAAATTTATTAGTAATACAGTATAAATATATAATGAAATGACAATTGTTTAAACATGTTAAAAAGATATTACAAAATTATTTAAGCATGCCAACATATTCTACCAAATTGCGATGTGCAAATATTTTGGCATTTCTAAGAAAATAGTTATTTTATTACATATATTTTAATTTCCAAACATTTTTATTTATAAGAAATTTAAGAAAAAATGTATTGTTAATTTCGCTATCCTTTTAAAATGTAAATAAATTTAACCTTAGCTACCGTGAAGCTAAAGCAAAATACAAACACAGTACTAGAATATAAAAAAATTACAAAGGTAGCTTAAACGTTTTAAAATTCGCATTTCTATGACTAAATGACTAATTCACTGACATATAGATTTAAAACCTAACCTATTTTTAGATGACCTTAATTTTGAAATTTGGCGGTAAATTGTGTTTGTAGTTTAGCCTGATAGTAGATAAAACTATGGCTGTTTCTTTTACATTATATTACTAGCGGTCCGCCCCGGCTTCGCACTGGTATAAAATATGCTTACATATAAACCTACCTTTAAATTTTTACATTAAAAAAAATTAAATACTTTATATATTGAAAAAACCGAATCCAAATCCGTTGCCCAGTTTGAAAGGGAGGGAGAACGCGACTTTGTTTTATACTATGTAGTGATATGCCAATCATTTCTGAACAAATCGTAATGATATCATATCAAAAACATAAATGTGAAACGAAAGCCAAGTTTATATCATAATGTAAAAAGTAGAACACCGGTTGCTAGTGTGACATCACGAAAATCCTCTCTTTGTTTTAGTTTCATCACACAAACACCATTATGTAGTTTTACAACCTCTCATTCCGAAAGCGATTTTGTTAGTAGCGAGCGTCTTTAAGATTTATTTACATGAACGAAATTGATTTAACCCCGCCAAGATAAATTAGGAACTATCGTGTAGGAAGTGTGAGATAGAAAGTATTTTTTCACAGCATCATAAAATTTTATATACCTACTGACAAACACAATATATTATTTCTATAAATTTTTAAAGAAAGAAAATTTGCCCCAGACAGGATTTCAACGTGTAAACTTTCGTCTCAAGCCGACGAATGCTCTAACCACTTGAGCTACTGAGGATTCAAGTCCCGTGGCAAAATTTTTAATTCCTTTCTTACCTGTAAACGTATGTCCTGTAGATACACAGCTCTGAATACCTACTAAATAAGTTTATTGTTACAGATGAAATTCACATTTATAATGGCCACAACTTCCGTTTCTCTCAAGGTATCTTTATTTTAGCACTTACTCTGTGAGACGAAACGTTACAGGTTCAAATCCTGTCTGGGGCGAAATTTTTTCTTTCTTTAAAAAATTATAAAAATTTATCAGAAGCACAGGGCAAGTGCTAAAATAACATATGTTATCGTTAGATCTACCAATTTAGTGTTATGAACTATCTTTGATGAGGATGTTATTGACTCTATTTGCGGTGTGGTGAACAAATATTTTTACTTTGGAATATAAAATACATAATATTACAGACTGGGATTATTGTAGCTTAATCCCATGCATCCAGTGCTTTTCCTGTTAAATAAAAAACGTTCGAGTAGATTGATCTTAAGCTTATTTTTAAGTATTGGTAGACATTTGAGATATGACATCTTTTAGTATATTTTATTTTGATATCGTTAAATACTTAATTGTTGTTTAGGGTAAGATTTCTTAAAACATTTTGTATTACATGTAAAATAATGAATCAAAATATGATACAAAATAGTTTCGTGATATATCAAGTTGGCTAGTTCCTTATGTTATAATATTTATTAATCTCTGGTTATGATCAAAAAAAATAAAATGAAATGTTACATGTGTTTCAGAAACTGAAGACTTTTCAAAACTTGATTTTTTGAAATAGTTCTGTCTATTCTCCAACCAAAGATGGAAATGGTGCGTTGTTAACCTTAGGTTGGGATGTTGTCTCGAGCAAAATTAAGTTTACCGCCTACCTTACCCTCCAAACCTTAACACGACAACGGAAAACGCTGACATTATGACGGCAGGAATAGGTAAGGCGGTGGTACCAATCCAGACGAGTCGCTGCGAAACGCTACCACCTAGTCAGATGTCACGGTATCAGCGACGGTAAGCATATGCTCGCCTTTTACGAGCTGCCCGCCTTTTCTGCAAAGAAGCCTGGACCAACACGGGAAAATCCTATCCTGTTTAAGAAACATGTATATTTATTTCTTTTTTCTCAAGAAACAGTTAAAAACTTTTAAACCGAACCGAAACATCATAATTTTATGTTACTGGAAGGTAAACAAGTAGACGGATTTCCTAATAGTGAGAAATTGACGCCACCTAGAGACACCAAAGATGGTAACGGTGCGTGCCAACCTGAGGCCGAGATGTTAGATCTCGATTAAAAGTAAGTTTAGCAGCTACCTTACCCTCCGAACCGGAATACGTCAACGGCAAGCATAGGCATTATGGCGGCAGGAATAGGTAAGACGGTGGTACCAATCCGGGCGAGTCGCTGCAAAACTACCACCTAGTCAGATGTCACGGTGCTAGTGACGGTAAACATATGCTCGCCTATTACGAGCTGCCTGGCCCAAGAAGGCAGATGGTCTACTCTACATAGGCTCTACATATCTGGGCTCCTGCCCAGACCAACACGTGGAAACTATTATCAGGCAATTCTTTAAATGTAAAAGAACAATGTTGATAGTTAAGACAAGATAACGTTGTAAACATGTACCTATACAGATATCTAGCTAGATAGGTACAAGTTACGTACAACTTACGTAGGTAGAAGAGATTGTTGTTCCTTAAAACGCAACTGAAATTTGTATTATCTGTTTTTCTGTT
>NJDD01000821.1:98712-113434 GCA_002245505.1 Calephelis nemesis
TGCATGTGTGTTACTGAAACGCATTTAAATGAATAATTATTGTATAGGTACGGATTCATTTACCTCGACACGATACGTATGTGGAATAATAAAAATATTATAAATAATACGAAATAGACAAGATTATCTATTACATTACATTAGTAATTAATTGATTTTCTTAAAAAAACATCTTTCGCCTCTACTCGATTACGTAAGGGACTTATGTTTTGTTATTTCACGAAAACAATTTGGTTCTTCAACCTCCTTGTATCGTACAAATCAAATACGTTTTAGGAGCGTCTTACATTTAATTACACAAATGGAGTTCATTTAGCCCTGCAAAGATGAATGAGTTGATTTATCTGGGAGGTGTGAGATGGAACACTAATTTGCGCGTGAATTTTAGGTACGAGTTTAGGATTGTTTGTCATTTATCATTCATATTTTAGACAACACCAAGGGACGTAACTAATTCTATTGTTTGCAAATAGGAATATATTGAATTGCTGAATTGAATAAAATGGCGATATTCTAAGTCTGATCTCAATTTTCACGCAATTATACTTTCATTTTACGAGTAAGTTGACGCTAACATCATAACGTGTAGTATACTTGTTATACCAATAAAAGATTGGTTCCGGTGGGAGAGCATAATGACTAAAACAATGAGTTACACTGGAACCAGCTTAGAAAGATACATGAAATATGTTAAGATATTTTGCTTTGATAATCAAAGTATCGTCACGCCCATATAGACATATATAGGTTTACGCAGAGCCAGGGCACCTACGACTAGACAAAGTCAAAGTCCCTCACTGTGATACGAGGCAAACCTACCAACCAACCAACTGGTCACTTATCCAATCCCGGGCAACGTTATTTTTTATTAGAAAATTGAGAATAAAAATATAAATATCCCTGGACAACAATTTACACGAATTGAATCTAATAATAAAGTAAGCAAAATATATGCTTGTGTTATGGGTGTTAGTCAACGATTCTAATACATAGAAATACTTAAATAGATACCAGAATAAATTTAATAAACACCCAGACCCGGAAATGCAGACATCTAAATGTTCATAATGTTGAACATCTAAATAAATAAAATGATGTACCCAGGCCCTGAACCAAAAGTCTCATAATTTGGTAACCCAACCATTTCTAGTGACGCTTATTGCGTTAGGAGCCTTTACATGGTGTCTTTAAATTTGGTTTTTCATGTATATATAACTTTTTCATCGAAAACTTTTTAACGGCGTTGTACACTTTTTGTGATGGGTAAAAAATGTTCAAAAAACACCTGACTTGCTGGGAAAATTGTAGATAAGACAGAGGGAGAGTAATAATAATGTTTTTGCCGTCCCACTGTGTAATCCATTCCACATCCATTTCCAGGTAATCTTAGTTGCAAAACGTAAACAACACCCCTAATCTCCAAATTCCGAGAATCGGTTGTTTGTCAAATGCTTAACTGATGAGTCATAGAGGTTAGAACATAGGTAATGAGTTTTATGCAACCCTTTCAATTACTTAGTTGCAATTTAGCGACACTTTCATGAACACCTCATAGGGATAATATTGTGAGTGTTTGTGATGGATATAAGTAATAAGTATTTATTTAAATCAGAATTAACGTAATTTATATGTTTTAGCATATGTATTTTCATAAAAAAATTGAAAAAACTTAATTTACATACATTCACTTCTCTCCGGGCTAGTTGTTAGATGTGTAGGAATAACTTTATTCTTTATAGAAACACACATATCGTTTACAATTCACTACTACAAGTTTTTTTTTTCAAAACACGTTTACTCTATTTCAAGAGTAGACTTTTTCGAGGAGTGGCTGACACACGAAGAATGATAAAAACTCGCATGTATTCCTTTCTTCGAAATTTAATTTTGGTGATATTACTGAAGTTAGCCAAAAAAAATAGATTTGAAGATATCCAACTTTTCTTACAAGATTGGTAACAAATTTCTGGCTTCAGGGAAAATTGGAGAAGCGTTTTTTAGTTAAAAATGAGACTTTGAGAGTTTATTACGAGTTTTTTGCGCCACAACCTTCGACATCGAGTGAGAATTTGGCTCTTGCAGGCAAAATTCGGAATAGGTTTCGAGAGACTCGTCGCGACGAGTTTCTTCGTCTTCTACGACGCAACGTTTAAAAACGAAGAAACGTCGCATCATGAATCTTGTAGAAGCGGATTGGGTGACTGCTGATGAAGTTGCTGCGCGTTCAGCAGGCCAAAGGAAAATTGCCAACGTGATTAGAGACATCAGTGAGAGCCCATATAATATTATTAAGTCTAAAATTACCAGTTTCGTTAATCCTTGGCAATTAAGTAATGACGAAGCCTTAGCTTATAATATAGATTCTAGGTCAACAACGCATTCACACAAACAGACAAGAAAGTGGTCCATGAAGGCTAGTCATAATATATTTCCGTCATATTTTAGTTTAGTAAAGTTCAAACAGGCCTGTTACCCTGCAGAGGAGCACATTACTATAACAGAAGCTCGTACTAAAATAAATTTGCAAGCCCTATTAAATAAAACAGTGGAACGTCTAGTATTATCAGCAGTGTCGTCCCAACAAGTTAAGAGTTTACACTTTTGAGTAAATGAGGATGTGATGGAAGTTCTGGGTACAGCATATACAAGCAGAGATTTGAGAACACTGAAGATACGAATGAGTTTCTTTTCGTATTTAGTTCTCCTTAAGTTATTTGATGGGTCCAAAATTATTTGACAAAATCATCGGCCTTCATCTACGGTGTATTGTCGCCCAATTAAATTATATTTGCTAAATAAACGAGCAACTTCAAATTAGTGGAGACCAACAGAATGTTAGAAAAAGCTAAAGCTTAAAATTCCCACACTTATCAACTTTGGTGATTCTCAAATCTCTGAAACACGAACTTTTTCTGACAATGACGGACGAAAAGGTATGCAACGCCTTAATGGAAACTCATTCATCTCAAAAATGTTTCGTCTGTGGCGTCACCCCCAAGACAATAAACGATGACCCCGCGTCGTTTAACAGCAATCAAGGAAATTTTATCTTTGGTCTATCTACACTTCATGCTTGGATTTGTTTCTTCGAATGCCTTCCACATATTAGCTACAAGTTGAATATTAAGTGGAAGAAAAGGCAGATGTCACGGTTCGTTCCGACGAAATCAAGTTGAAATTAAAGAATGACATGGGACTGATTGTAGATAAACCAAAGCCCGGATTTGGTTCTTCTAATGATGGAAACACAGCCAAAATAATGGAATGCTGAGATGAGGGCTCACATCACATGGTTGGATGTTACAATTATCAAACAATTTGATGATATTTTGTGATAATGTCTTTATTATTTTTTACTTTTTAGTTTTACGTTGGTTTTAGTTAACGTAGTTTTTTTTATTTTATACAAATTTGCCATATTTAAGAAAGTTATCCTCTGTACGTGAGTACTATAACTCATTTTGTGTTATATGTCCAATTATTATTCATTTCAGAATATAAATAATATTTCCCTTAACCAATGATATAAGAATACCCACCTATTAATTAACTAAAACAACATTAACGATCTCTTTCTGGTTCATTTTACTTTAAAGACATTATGATAGTAATTTATGACAGACATTACGCTTACTTAAGTAGTACTAACTGGAGGTAATAAAACACCATAATGTTGGATGTTCCTTTGATTACTATTGTTGTGGATAGTATTTTGTTCGATTTTTTTTACAGTTGTGCTTAACCAGTTTCCTGGGGCTGTTTCCAAATGCATACTTAAAAACCTTCAAAAGCGTGCTCATTTCTGGAAGGCTGGTAAGGCATCTGTGATACTTCTGGTGTCGTTAGTGGCAATGGGCGTCGGTGGTCACTTTCATCAGATGATCCACTAGCCCGTTTGTTTCCTTTTTTATAAAAAGGCAGATATTAATATGATTATATTTTTACTTTTTACTGGACGAAACAATTTTGATATTTTTGGACTTTCTGGTTGGGCTCATTTTAATTTGATTGTGATCCGGTACAATATTTTCAAGTTTTTAATATATATAATGGGTATTTTTATATTAACGTGATATTATATCACTAGAATAATTCAAAGTTTTCAATAAATTATACCCGTGTTTGTCCGGGCTCCGTTGTAGAATAGGCCATCTGCCTTCCTGTGAGGCAGCTCGTAAAAGGCGAGCATAGGCTTACCATCACTAACACCGTGACATCTTACTAGGTGGTAGAGTTTCTTTGCAACTCGCCCGGATTTGTATCACTGCCTTACTTATTTCTGCCGCCATAATGTCAGTGCTTGCCGTAGACGTATTCCGATTCTGAGGGTAAGGTAGCTGGTAAACTTACTTTTAATCGAGATCTAACAGGCCTCAGTTTGGCACGCACCATTACCATCTTTGGTGTCTCTAGGTGGCGTCAATCTCTCACTATCAGGAAATCCGTCTGCTTGTTTACCTTCCAATAACATAAAATTATGATGCCACACACACACACACACACACATACACACACACGAGCAAAACTAAAACACGTCAAAAAGAAATCGATTTATTTTGAAATTTCTGTATTAAAACAAAGTGTTGTTTTAGGAAAGATTTACATTCAAGTGAAATTTCTCATAGAAATACACATTATCCATATGTCACGGTTGGCAATAGTGCGTTCCTAATCTGCACCTATCCTATTTGAATTTATGGCGACAGTAATCTTGCGATGATGCAATGCAAACGAGTACAACAAAAGACCTAATTACAATCACTGTATAGTGATGAAAACTGACGTTAGCTACTACAAGCTGGTTAGTGGGAAATCAGTTGGCCGTTAAACTACTGAATGGAGCCGACCAACTCGCTCAAACATTTAAACATGACTAACCAACTCGCTCAAACATTTAAACATGACCAACCAACTCGCTCAAATATTTAAACATGACCAACCAACTCGCTCAAACATTTAAACTCGGCGAACGAATATACAGCTCGCTTGAGGGTAAGGTCGTAATATTTCACTGCCGCCGCACTCCGTTCCGGTAGTGTAATAAAAGAGTGAAATGGTAGTGTGTTATGTCGTGTGGTTTTTCAAATTGAGTTTTTGCAGCACAAAGTTAAACTCCATACATCCGCAAACCAAAGCGTATCCGCTTTTGGGTTACATTCACCGGGACACCATGTCGACCGACTGCGAGCCTGTTCCGAGGCGCGGCTATTACGTGACGATTATTAGTGTGCGTTGCAGTATGGAGTTTCATACAAACAATAAAGAACGCCTCGAGGCGATACGGTGACGATTCGAGTTGATATGTGTGCCTTAATTCTTTAAATAATCTCAACATCGCAACCCCTCAACGGAAAAGCTTTCCACAAAATGTCTGAATGACAGAACACATTTCGCGCGCTTCCCATGTTGCTTCCTGAATATTAACGCGGATCCGAATTGATGTTGGTATTCAATTTATAAATAAGCAGACTGCGATAAATTATTCCCAGAATTGTTAGCTGCATGCCGATTTTACAAATAAACGAGTAGCTCATTGATGATTTGATATTTCCTAGTAAACGCGTGCGTTAAAATAGAGGGATCAAGTCTCAGATTTTAATTATTCATGCATCAAAAATACAAAAAACATTTTGTGTTTAAAAACATGTTTATGATAACGTAGTTTTAGCAAAGGTAGAAAATAGTAAAATTTAGGTAGTATTTTTTGTTAGAATTTTTTGCGGCTTATTCTGCTTCCGTCTGTCTATATACCTGAGCATCTGTAAGAGCATCGCACTTAGTCAGTATGTGGTCCTGGCTTTAAGTTAGACCACCCCAGCATATACAAAAATTTTATTATAGGTTTCATTGGAAAATCCGGTTTTCTACAATATGTGGTTTTGGATTGGATCACCCATGATTTTTGCTGACGTTCTGCTAGTTCCTCATATTTAGTGAGAATGTAGTATCTATACTGTTTCATCACCAGAGAGACATGTTTGGCACAACTTGTGGTCTGTGAAACTTAGTCTTCTGAAATGGTCTGAGATTCCTCTGTTTTGTTCTAATAATGAGTTAGCTCTTCTCCTGGAAACCCTTTGAGGTTTAAAAAGCTGATATTTTTCCAAGTTTTAATTTATATTTATGCTAAAAGTCATCAAAATCGATTCAGCTGTTTCTATGTAAAAATGGAACATACAAATACGTTATATTTTCACGTTCATAATATTAGTGGACATTTTAATATTCCCCAGGCTTGTCTAACAAAGTAGCTAGTAAGAGGCAGAAGAGTAGAAAGTTTACCGTCTGCCCTGCTTTTTTACCGGAAAATGACAGAAGCGAGAGTCAAAGCGGCTGGCATAAAAAGGCAATGGTGTACGCAACACAGATACCTGAACTCTTTAGTCAGGACTGGCTGTTGTATAGTACTCTACTACCTAGTTATAAATTATTGAACTGGTGGAATTAATCTGTTTTTTTTTAATCCGAGACTAGAATTATATTGCTAAAATCAAAAATAAACAAGTTTGCTCTAGAAGCGTTAAAGTAACCTCGATAAGTGCGTCTAAAAGCAACATTTTATCTTTACCAAGTTAAAAGAATGCTCGCAGTGTACCAAGTGCACTTACGATGACATTTCAGCTCGAGAACAGTTTTACGTTATTAAAACCCTCGATTCAGCCTTTCTTTTATAAACCAAGTTTAATATATCCTGCTTTAAGTCTTAGCAGTTTTATTAACATGTATGTAAGTTTTTTCTGAAGATCTTTTTATCGGATAACAAAGATAGCAAAGTTCTCCAACATTGAGCAACATCTAAGTGCTAGCAATAGCCAGTGGCGTAGCGTGGACTAATATATACGTGGGCAAAGTCGCATTGGCGAGGCCCCTTTCCGTTAGTTCCTAATAGCAACTCAAAATGTTTATCTTACAATGATATTCTAACACCATGGTCTTACCGAACATGATTTGACACCTCACCTGTTCTTCTAATAGTGAAAAAATTATAAGCGAATAGTGATGAAATTATAACAGAGTACCTATTTAAAACAAATACATTTCAAAAAAGGTTTTATTTTTAGTCTTACTCTCTAGAACAGTACCTTGATTTTTTTTAATCGATTAATTTACATTGTTACAAAAATAATGTTCTTAGCTTTTTACTTTACAAAGATCTTCTAGTAAGGATTTGCAATTGATTTTTACAGCTGATTCTGCTTCGATTGAAAGTATTGTTAAAGCAGACAGTCGTTCCTGCTTCATGCTGTTTCTAAGGTAGTTTTTAATAATTTAGAAAAGCTTCTTTTGCGGAAGCTGTACTTACAAGGAAAGTCAACATAATTTGTTTGTATTTCAGATACAAAAGAGTGAGACCAATATTTTTCAGGCTTTTATTTAATTTATAAATAAACAAAGATAGTAAATCAGGTAGTGAGAGGCCCATTTTGGTGCGAGGCCGTGGGCGAAGGCCCACTTTGCCCGTGCGTAGCTATGCCACTGGCAATGAATGGTCTTTAAAATGATACAGATACGTCGCACTATCCTGTGGTCACGACATAAGGCCTAATCTAGAAGCTACTCGATCCTCAAGGCAGATAAGGCAGTGGATCTCCACGCGGGCAAGTTGCGGTACAGCAATTTACCGTCAGTTTTTATTTATTGATCAGGCTCAACAACAATTGTTAGGTACACACTGTAATGTCTACGTACAAGTAATACTAAAGAACTAATTTCACAAATTCCATACACACAAAAAGGATCAATTATTTTAGTTGAAGTAAGAGCTATAGGTCGGTTAACTAAAGCTGGCACGTTCACAGTACTCAAACTTATGCAATTTACTAATTTACACTATACAGAATGTTCAAAATAAAAAAAAAATGATTCGAAGTGCGACTCGACAAGGCCCGTATTCAGAAACTGATCTTAGTTAGGCCACGCTGTGTATAAAAACTGTAGCAAAAGCAAAACAATAACTGTCCCTTTCACACTCATAAGCTCGACCGCGCAAGAAAGAGAGGGGCAGACTTTTCATGATGTGACTTGATGCCACGTCACGCCGCGCGCTTATTCACAGACGCTACACAAGCACAACGTGTAAATGTGTTGTACGTGCTAGCTTTTGATAACCGACAGTAATAGTAACAATTTAGTAAGCAGTTACAAAAAATATTTATTGTTTATTAATAACTTTTTTTGAATTGAAAACTTCTTCAGAGGCGTTGAGCACTTTTTATAGAATTGGTAAAAGCTTATAAACTCGCAGGACACGTGACGTGATCAAAAATTCGTGAGACGGATGGAGAGTAAACAGCAAGTGGAAGAGGGAGGGTGGAGAGGAAGTATCCCCCTCTCTTTCTACGCGCGTCGAAAATGTATGCCTGCGCCTACTGTTTCGTTTAGACGGCGCAGGGCGCTTGCGCGAGCCTTCGTGTTGTCATGTTTATGTACGATAGCGCAATAAATGAATATTGTATTTTACCACACAAATGATGGTACTTTCATAATGATAATTAAACCAATTCGTGCTAAATTATTCCCTTTCCAAATCCGGATCTTCGGCTAGTCGTGGGTCAGGCACCCAGGTTGTGCCTCTGCCTACTTCGGTGATATGAGTTTGAAGATACCTAATCTTATAAATTATTCAGGAGAATCTATTGTGTTATTTTTCCGAAAGAAATCTGTGGCGCGCCTCTTTTTAAGTCCAATCATATTCAAGTACGATTTGATGGAATTAATTAAGTTTATTAAAATTTTCCGAAAATTATGAACATTTACCTGAAATATTTAAAGAAATTGTTTAGAAATATTTTCAGTATTCGTTTCATTCTAAATATATATGGGCAAAATAGGAGGTCTTTATTTGCTTTTAATAAAAATTAAGAAATTTCGTAATGTGGACGTTACGTAATTTCCTGCTATTCTCGTATCATTCTAAAGTCTTGTTAGTAATGAATGGGTCATTCATTTACACTCGTCTCTAATAAGGTGTCGGACAGGACGTAAGGTCTATTTAACACAAAAAAACTTACTTCGAAACCATTTTAAGGCTGCTCTCTCCCTCTCTCGCCTCTGTGGACTAGCGGTTTAGTTGTTGGACTTGACTGCATGAGGTCTCGGGTTCGAATCCCGGGTCGGGCAACAAAAAGAAAATTTGGTTTTTCCAATTTTGTAATAAACACATGTTGCTCGGGATTGGATATGTGCCTGGTTGGCGATAGGCTTGCCACCTGTGGGACTTAGTGTCTTCGGCTAGTCGTGGGTGCCCTGGTTGTGCCTTTGCCTACCTCCTCGGGGATATGGGCGTGAAGATTTCACCCTCTTGTCTTGAACAGGCTTGGTTCGAATATCAACCACGGCCAGACGCCTGCGCCACCATAGACATAGGCCTATGCCTATTAGCCATAGACATAGGCTTTCATCATTCAGACAGCAGTTTTCGACTTCGGTGACGCTCTTGAAAAATACCCTACATCATAGTTGCATTTGCAGAAATTTAACGAGACTAAGAAGAAACCTTAGGCGTTCAAAGAATATATTTTACTAGCTGAGCCGACAGACTGTGGCCCGTTCGAACTAAGAATTTTTATGTTCTTTTCATATTTTCTCCTAACACAAACAAAGAAACTTAACCAAAATTGGCCCATCTATTAACACGTGAATGAAAATACTGAAGTTTTATTATTATAATTTATAGGTGTTTCCGATAAAATAATGTAAGTTAAAGAAAATATACTTAATAAAATCCAGCATTATGTCTTTAATAAACAATTTAAAAAAATTGCAGCCGTTTGTTTTACGAGTATATTAAACTAGCTGTATCAGACAAAAATTTATTCAGGTCCACCTACTTGTGACATAATAACATTTTTATAAACTACCACCGGATCAGAATCGCGGCCAATCCGTCGAAAAAAGTTTAGCGGGTTTGACTTTTTTTTCAAAACTACTCGTAGCTATGGTGGCAGGAATCATCTGGATAATAGTTGGCTGTTCTAAACAATCAAGTCATCATTTTTCAGAGCAGATCATCATGAAATTCAATATTCCCCGATCATCTCCAATGTGTGATGGGGTCGTCACTTCCCAACGGTTACAATTTTATGTAATTTTTAATAAACATGTATAAAGTATTGACAAATACATTACGAGCAACCTGCGCTTGTGTCGTCACACCCCGACATTGGCAATTATTTACATTTTTATAAACAAGTATCTACATATCAACGAATAAACTAAAAATTATTTATCTGCGTTAAAGATTTACGAGGTATTCGGCAAAAACAAGCAAACCTTTGTAGAAACTATTTTTGATAAGTTAAACGTAATACAGTTTTATTTAAAGTCGACATTTATTACAGCGTTTAGCGTTTGTTCATTCACAGTTCATTGGTGGATGAAACCCAGATGCAATAAATTTGTTAGATTGTTAGAAAATCGTTTCCTCCGGCAAGTTTTAGCTTTTTACTTGAATACCTAATGTTGAATTGAGCGAGGAATATCAAAGAGTTTTATCTGCTAAACTAGCTGTACTCGCGACTACGTTTGCGATTGCAGCACTAAGATGATTTAAATTAATCTATCGAAATAAATCGAAATAAACGGACAAACTTTCGCATTCTACTAGTACGGTTGTAAAGTATTACAAAGTCTAAATAGTATCAGATTTCGTTTCGTCGCGAACGTCGTATCGATCCACGACTGGATCGTGAGTTTTGCCACTCGATACTCCCCGCCTACCAAGTAAGGGACGCTAAGTCGTCACTTCTACATATGTATGTATGTAGTATCATTAATTACTTTATTTCTGTAGCCATAACAACAGTGCTCCAGTTTTGTGCGTGGATGCTACCCGCATGCTTGACCTAAGATCCCGGTCAAATGAGACAACGCATCAGTAACGACTATAGAGTTTATAGGCGAAGATTGTCTCTTGTAGCGTTACCTAATTTTTCGAAAAAATCAAAGTGGTCCTAGATTAAAGTTGAAGGTAGCACAGCCTTAACATCTAAACTTGATGTTGGCAACGCATTAGAAACACCTAAGGTATATCTGTGGGTAACGTGTAAATCTTATCATCAGAAAACCCGTCTGATATATATTATTTTACTATCAAGCAATTGTTACATTAAACATAAAATGAAACTGATATATTATCTCATATACTTTATTATGAATAAGACTTTCCTCTTGACTTTTATAACGTGAACATAAAATCTTTAATATAAACCAGTTCTGAACATGGAGATTCTAATTATAGGCTCTAATATTTTGATGTCTACTCAGCTTTTAGGATAACGCCGTACGTCGTATAAAAGTTGTAATTATGCTTAGACATTGTATTATCTGGTTGTTTTAGTACAAAGTGTGTTAGGCGTAGGCTGACACTATGTCTCGTATTTTGAGGGATTTTTTGGTATTATCTTACTTTGGTGTGAGATTCTTAGATAAGACTGTTATAAATTAAATAGTTAACTTTTTAATCGGACACTTTCTTATGTTTTTTTGTTGTAAGTATAGATGTCATATTATATCTTAAATCATTATGTACATTTCAGTTTTTTTAAATATACTTAGTTAAAGAAGTACTAACTACGAAATTTCTTAATTTACCTTTCGCGTATTATATGAAGATATTGTTTCACTCAATTTTGAGGATAGAAAAATGAATAACTAATAACAATTACCATAAAAGATATAGTTCAATACCTGCATTTATTTAAACCATAATTTAAGCGCAGGAAATCGTCAAGAAACCGCCTTCAATTTTAAAAAGGAATACACCTCCGTAAACAACTGTTAGGTATCCTTCTTGATTTAAGTGGGATTCCATCATCAAATACATACGACTCTTACTTAATGACAATGGGACCGAAAGTAGGTGCTTTCAAATTAAAAAATACGTTTTTAAGTCGGTTTCAAAATGGCGGAGACATTGATTGATATTCATTAAAAACAAATAAGAATTGAATAAAATATAACCTCTTCATTTTTTAAGTCGTTTAAATATAATTTAAACTAAAAGTTATGCTTACTTAAAAACATGCTGACTATTAGGTAGGTATGGTTTATATAAATAACATTTTCTATTAACGCATTAACTATACAAGTGCCTATATAAAAAAATCTGAATTTCAATAGCTCTTATCCTGAAAATAAAAGTTCAGATTTGGTAAACCTAGTTTGGCGTGATTTATGGTGCTCAATAAACGGAATAAATAAGAGTGAAGCCAGGGTAAAGACATAACCTCTACCAGACCATAACCTTATAACAGGAAAATTAGCTGGGTGCGTGTCTAAACACAGTTAAAGATTTAGTACAGGTAATTCACTGGCTGTTTCAATTTTAGAAGTTTTCTTTTATGAATTCCGTGGCAAAAACGCAAAACTAGAGTTTTGATCAGGCGATATAGGAAAATATAACGGAACGGCGATGTAGGAAATTATGTTATCGCCGCATTGGTATGCAGAGGTGCATCCAGGGCAACCACGACTAGCCGAATACACTTAAGTACCACAGTGTGATAGGCGGCAAACGTATCACCAACCGCACACATATCC
This sequence comes from Calephelis nemesis, assembly GCA_002245505.1. Lineage (NCBI taxonomy): Eukaryota > Metazoa > Arthropoda > Insecta > Lepidoptera > Riodinidae > Calephelis > Calephelis nemesis. Next base: position 111,253 of record NJDD01000821.1, read on the forward strand.
AATCGCTGAAAATGTTAGTTTTTATTAGATAATTGAACACACACTTTTTTTTGTAGTTCGGACCCAGGACCTCAAGAAGTCAGGTGAAGTTATAATAAAACTGTTTTCTAGGGGAGTCGACCCGGATACTAGAAAATCTCCTTGCTGAGGCCAACCGGCAGGCAGAAACCAGGTCCGTTGTTAAGCAACAATTCGAATGATAATATCAGGCTGACTGAATCCTATGGAAACTGGTGTATTTATACTGTATTATTGCTGAATTGCAGTGTTTACTGCGATTCAGCATTTAGCTGGGAACAAGGGCGCCGGCAGCAGGGTGCAAGAGGGTGCATTTGCACCCCCCTGTCCGGGAAGAATTCTATGTAAAATAAAAAATTATCTAATTTTTTACCTGAACCAGCGGGATAGTAATGTTTTTCGAATGTATTTTTTTTGTGTTCTTATGTATATAATATGTATTATTTATATTATCAGCCTTAGGTTTCATATTGGTTAATAGTATGTATCGATGGAGATGCACCTCCCTGAAAATAATCCTGGCGGCGCCCATGGCTGGGAAATACAGGGATGTAACAGTACGTTATTACCACAATTAACTAACGGATCGTTACAAAATTGGGCTATATTTTATATTCCAAGTAAGGTTAAAGAATACTTAGCCCATTTACAAATGGGATTTGCGTGGAGGAAAAAAAAATCTTGAGCGGAATTCATTATCAGGTAGTCTGATGTCATTGATACTTTTTTAACGAAGCCCAAAAAGATTAATTTGACCGTATTTGTTATGCAACTGCTTGGTAAATAACGAACAGATTTAATTGGTTCTTTTTTTAAAAAGAGAGTAAACTAAACAGGACTTGGTAATCAGATTGAAGTGTTTGTTTGCAATTTTACTGCCTTTAATTGCTTCATAGTATGTGCTTAACAGATGTAAATATTTCCAGGCAATAAACTTTGCAGTTTAGATATTACAGACAAAAAACCGTCAATATAAATGGTCTAGCTAAAATTTGTTCTGGAATATGCAGGAATATTTGAATCCATAAGCAATCTTAATCTTAGTCTTCGTTACAAATACCAAACAGTATCACAAATTTGAAAGTTTTTCTATTTCTTACGATTAAAAAACAATGGCTCAAATACGCATGAAGACTCAATTTCAAACAAAGGCTACGGCTACTCAATTATTAAAAAAAGTTTTTACCCAGTCCTGTTTTTTCATCTTTGATTTGGAATAAGATTTAGAAAAATAGTAAAAACATCTGAATTTATCAAATTACGAACAAATTGATAACTATCAAATGAAACTAAGTTCACCGGGTTGGCTAGTATATGTAAATTAAAAATAGCTGGGCTTAAGATGTTTCCAAATAATTAGTTATTTTCAAAAACGAAGAACTAAACAAATATCATTAGTTTATTTCTTTATAGTGAAAATACTTTACAGTGTCGACTAATGTAATAAATAAAGATAATATATTATCGAAGCTACAATATTCTTTAGCTGACTGCATCCTTGAAATTAAAAAAAAAAAACCTGTACGCGTGTCTAACAACAGTAAAGATGATTCAGTATTTTCGGTTCAATTTCATCAGTGGTATACATTATTTTTAACGAAAGTCGGCTTGTATTTTTATTCGCTTGCTACACGATCACTCGGGCAAAACTACTTTTCATGAATCTTTATTTGAAATAAAGGTCATAATTCAGAGGTCTCAAATTTGATCAGATTCCAACTAGCAGGTTTGGAGTTACATTTATTAATGCTTATTTATTCATGTACTTAGATATCATAAGGAAAATAGAGTTTATTTTTTAAATTTTATTGCACTTATAATAAAGTAATAAAGTTTAGAGTATTATATTGCCAGAAATAATCAGAGCTTCAACTATTTATAATTGCAAATCAGCATGTTTTTAAGAATAATTTAAGCGCAATAAAACTTTGAATAAAAGTGGCCAAGTGCGAGTCTGACTCGCCCATGAAGTATTCGGTAGGAGCAAGGAAAAATATTCTATAGTTAATTCAGTTCAAATATCTACAGTGGCTGTGGTTTACGATTTATTGTAAGCGGTGGGTTCATGGCAAGACGGATGTCACTATCGCACGATGTCCAATGACAGTTTTGCGCATAGGAAATATTACAGTTTCATATTATATTATTGTATTATTCAAACATA
>NJDD01000821.1:113657-123748 GCA_002245505.1 Calephelis nemesis
AATAAATAATTAATTATTGTATTACATTTTATTATAATATTATATATTTGATCCCTTGTTTTCATATCTACTATTTTATATAAAATCTTAACCCTATTACTGTTACCTAAATTAGGTAACAGTAATAGCAGGATAAATATGGCAATTAGGACTAGGATAGGCCGGCGGATACGCAGCTACCAATATTGCTTGATAGCCATCTTTAGAGATACATTTTTAAAATTGGCCATTAAACAACAGAAAGTGTAACTCACAAAACAGATCATGTACCAATTCTCAACGGACCACCTCCGAATCTTGACCTACCTTCCCAAAAAAGAATATCAGAGTTTGTTATTGGTCGAACAATAGCGCAACAAATACACAGCAAAAAAAGTCAAATGAAATTCAGAATCTCCTACTTTTGAAGTCTTTTACAATAAATGAACACAAAGACAAACAATATTTGATCAAATTTCGTCTCTAAAGTTACAACTCATTTAATTAGTTTTATGATTCTGTATCAAAGCTTATTGAGTTTTCTGACTGTTTGCTTAGTAACATGAAATATTATTAATATTTACAGTAAAAGTAAATATAGCATGGCGGAATTTATTGATGCTAGCAAAATTAAAATGCCTGTGAGTATTATTTATACTCGTGGGCGTACTGTAAAAGCCATAAAGGTCCGTTAAACCAACGTGGATCCGAGAGTACCTGCAAAGGAAGAAGATCACGTGGTTAAACCAGAAAGGAAGAAGACCATGTGATAATTGTAAATCTTCCACGTGTATCTTCGCAACTTTGTTACAGACAATCTTTGATCGATGAGGCGAAGAATGAAGTGGTGAAATAGTGGTGGAGTTCGAATATGCGTAGGTAGATAGCTACTTATAGCATTAGTGATGACTCTAATTAATCTTGCGAGCAGTAAAGCGGCGCACAGCTCTAATCGTGAGAGTGATACCACCTTATGAGGTGAAACTTTCAATCCGCAAAACAAGATGGATGGAATTATTTCCGTTGTTGCCAACATGAAAATAGACTACTCTTTCATAGCCATGTAGACTTGCGTCGGCAAAGCCAACTACAGTTAACACACTGTCAACTGTGACGTTCACATGACGTGCGATGGAAATGTTATTTAACAGAGGAAGCTCTTGGGAGTTTTGACACCTCTGGGAGAAAAGATGGTTGAAGTTTTTTCATAATTTTTGAATTTCGTATTTATGTTGATTAAAACTAGTAAATTTTGGTGGCATTTTGTACAATTTTGTTCAGTGAAAGTGCACAAATGAAATAATCATGAAGAAATTGGCGCGTATCATGTATTTCCTCGTTGCCGCCAAATCTCACTACATGAGCTTGAGTAATAAGGCTTTACCCAAGACCCTGACATGACTTATTGACGACTTATGACTTACGATTAATTATAATTGAATCCCGATTTCGGTAAATTTTATTCAAATTTCGACTTGACTAATGCAAAATACTAACGTGAATGCCAAAAGCTAAAGAAAGAAAAAGAAAGAAAGCGGAAGCTCTTTCATTTTACGTTCAAGGCACAAAAGACGTCGTTTAGTGGTGTTGTGAATCGCCTAATGAATGAACGTTAATCTTAAACGGCAATACGACGGTGTACCGTCCAGTCTGTGAATCTCGAGTAGTTTTAAAGCCCGGTGAAGTTGTAAAAACCGCGAGGTTGGCAACGCAATAATCATTCCAAAAAAAAAAAAAAACGAGTAGTTTTTTCGCGGTCTTCTGGACTAAGCGAATTAGTCACCAGAAAATTCTGATTTACTACAAATAATATTGTTATAACAGACAAAAAGTAATTATAAGCATTTGAAAGCATTATTATTTGCTTACAACAAAAGGCAAAACATTTCACATTTCAGAAATAGTGAAAAAATTGCATGTGGCTAACTGTTAACGTAAAGTGATATGTAGTTCGCCGGTCGTCTAGTATTACAATATAACAGAGAAACTGGCAGCTTTTTGATTAATGAAAAAAGTATTAACACAAACTAAAAGCATACAAAAAGTTTCGAAGTTTTGTTTTATATACTGTTTCATTATAGGGCGCCGAAAAATTTAATTCAACTTGGAAATAGCTTGTTTCCTAAGAAATCGAATCGCAATTTCATTTGAATATATTTTGTGCCATTAATTAGTCTTGTTGGGACGCATGAGAGATTCAATAGACAATAACAGGCAAACTTCCAAACAAACAGGGCCAGTATAAGTAAACATCACCAAACGAATTACATAAATGGATTTAACGCCAAAGTAAACAAATTATGTGGGTACTATGGATGTTAGTAAGCAATACTAATACATCGATATTGTTTATCTATTTCTTCGTGACCAGATTTTTCATTTTTTTTATGAATTGGAACAAAAAAATCTTTTTTATTCATTTAATTTTTTATTTAAAGTGGTAATGGTGCGTTGCCAACCTGAGGCCGGGATGTTAGGCCTCGAGCAAAAGTAAGTTTACCGGCTGTCTTATCCTCCGAACCGGAACACGTCAACGGCAAGCATTGGATGTTATGACGGCAGGAATAAGTAGGGTCATGGTATCAATCTGGGCGAGTCGCTACGAAACACTACACCTAGTAGGATGTCACGGTATTAGTGACGGTTAGTAAGAGACCATTGTCTACTGTCTGCTCTAGGATACCGTGTGCTAGCAGATTACCTGGTCCCACTTCAGACCACAGATACCATAGTATTCCCTTACACTCATGGTAGAGAAACAGAAAATAATAATAACTCAATAAACAAAAACAAATTTTTAGTAATAATACAATAAAAAGGTTATTAGTTTCATATTCCTACCAATATGAAAACAAAATAATCCTAAAATTTAAATACAAATGATTAATAATTTTATTATAATACGTAGGTACTTGTAACACCGAGCGTGAAAATCTAGCTTTACCGACTAATCACAAAGCATGGGTTTGATTCCCGACAGGCCAGCCATTTATATGATATGATGAATATTTAGATATCTCTGGATCTGGATTTTTGTCAAGTTTATTTTGGTCTGGTCTCCACCTACCAACCATGAGGCTCGAGTCCCGTCAGAGGTAGACATTTGTGCTATGAACATCGACATCTGTATTTCCGGATGTGGTGGTTATTATATTTTTTCGGGTATCTACAAATTAGTTAAGTATTTCTATGTATTAAAATCTCATGGTTACAGACATAAAGGGCATAACTACTCGCGTTAACGCGTAAGAAATAAATTAAAAGTTTTGCCACGGGACTTGAATTCTCAGTAGCTCAAATAGTTAGAACATTCATCGACTTAAGACGAAGGGTTACAGGTTCAAATCCTGTCTGAGGCGAATTATTTTCTTTCTTTAAAATTAATAGAAATCTAACACAACCACAGGGCAAGTGCTAAAATAAAGATACCTTGAGAAACGAAAGTTGCGGCGATTATAAATGTGAATATCATCTGTAACGATGAACTCATGTAGTAGGTATTCAAAGCTGTGTAATAAGTAACTACCTGCGTTAACAGGTAAGAAAGGAATTAAAAATTTCGCCACGGGACTTGAATCGTCAGTGGCTCAATAGGTTAGAGCATTCGTCGGCTTGATACGAAAGGTTACAGTTTTTAAAAAAGAAAAAATAATATCGTTGATTCAATATAAAAAAAATCTAAGTTGACGAATTTAAGGGTATACAATATTACCTTACATCTCTACCTACTTCTTTATACTTTACTACTACTTTACATTGAAATTAATAAAGGAATAGAATGGAATGAACTAAAACGCTTCACCGGAAATTCCTGTAATAGAATATCTCATACTAGTTCACAAAGACTTGTAACTTGGGTACTTGAGAAATAGTGCAGCAGAGGTATTCAGTGACAGAATATATCTTGTTCGTTTAGACAGACGCGGAAGGCACCGCCGGAAGTAACGTTCACGACTCGCTGACCTGACTACCACTGATATGTGGAAAATTCAGTAATTCATTGAAGTTTGTAGCTTGATGTTATTTTTACCTACTCGAAATAGGAGAAGGAAATAAATTTGATTTGTGTTTGTTTGTTTGTATGTTTTTGCAATCGTCACACGTTTGTATGTTCATCGAAATCCTTAATTAAAATTAAGCCTTGAAAGAGTAACAGAGATTTTCGCATTTATAAAATGTGATGGTTGTACCATTAAGTAAGTTTGAGCTTCTTCAATAATTTGTTCACAAAATACCTGTACTGTTCCACAAAAGTTTGATAGAATATTATTGTGACTTGTTACAACGTTTTGAGAACTATTGCAACTTAAATAATTATATTTAGTGTCACTAATGTTAAAATAATTATCTCTATGAACCGACATATGGGATGTTGGCTATGCAATTGTTATTCCGATAGTCATTTCAGTAAACGATCTTCTAACGAAGAGTCTTGACCAGTACCATAAGAAACTGTTTTCCAGGATTAAGGGTTGGGTTCAGAAAGTATCAATTTTGGGGACAACGCACATTGTGTGCACGACAATAGCGCCACCTTGTAAACGCAACGGAGAATATGTCGAACAGTAGATGATAGCTGCATTATATTTTTTGTATAATAAAATCACAAATTATGAAGTTAATAGTTAATAGTACTATGAATTAAATATAATAGGAGGAATAAAGTGTTTACTGACATTTGGTTAAAATAATTAAAAGGGAAGAATGAAAGTGATTTTAGGAACTGATTTTGAGCAAAACATGAAATTTTGTAAAACATGAAATAAGTTTCTAAATAAATTAACTCTGAAAATGTTAAAAAACGGTCGAGGTAATAATAATAGCTCATATTCTTCCTATGTTTCATTTAATGACATAGCGTTTTCAAACCCTTTACTTCACAACAGAATTAATACCAGCGCATTACGTAACCTTGCCGTCATAGCTTCAGTGCTCGCTACTGTCGTGTATCGTGCTAAGTATTGGTCGGCTTCTAATGAAGCCAGTCACTAATTGAAATTGTACATTTCGTCATTTTTAATTTTGTTAGTAAATATTCTTTTTTTTTTTTATGAAATTGGAAGGCAAACAAGCAGACGGATTTCCTGATGGTAAGAAATTCCCGCCGCCTAGAGACACCAGAGATGGTAATGGTGCGTTGCCAACCAGAGGCCGGGATGTTAGGCCTCGAGCAAAAGTAAGTTTACCGGCTACCTTACCCTCCGAACCGGAACACGTCGTGACGTTATGGCAGCAGGAATAGGTAAGGCGGTGGTACCGATCCGGGCGAGTCGCAGCGAAACTCTACCACCTAGTCAGGTGTCACGGTGTTAGTGACGGGAAGACTATGCTCGCCTTTTACGAACTGCCTGGCAAAGGAAGGCAGATGGTCTATTCTACAAAGGAGCCTGGATCAACACGGGGGATTCAAAGTTTGTGTATAAGTAGCAGCTGTTCATTGTCACTTATTGTTGACGAAAATATATCAGCTAATTCTAGGTTTGCTATTTCAGCAGACAGCACAAAGCAATACTTTTACTAAGCAAAACAACTAAAAGTGGTCTTGAAACTATTTTTGTCAGTGCAACAGCTTTCATACTTTTTTCTAGGAGTAGTTGTTACAATTCTTCAATTTGTTGGAATATATACTTTAATTTCAGTGCCACTGTAATCAGCGTAAATAAAGCTATTGCAAGTAAGATCTTTCTTCTTCAGACTTGACATTTTTGATAAATAAGATTTGGTTAAGTTGGGTTTCCTATTTCCATTATCATTTCATTGAAATGAAATGAAATGAAAATTATTTATTTGCGGAATATGTGTGTTAAAAGTTGTTATAAAGATATTTAAGAATACAACGTCATATTCTACCACATTGTGGTGTGCAAATATTTAGTTAAATTTTATGAAGTTACATATTTCTATAAAAAATGTACATTTAAATCGCAGCACTTATTTACATTTTTAATAAACATTTTATTTATTCACGAACATAAATTTCATAATTTATTATACATGAATTTAAAGGTAGATTAATTTTTAGTCCTATCTACCGTACACTACCACCGTTTCCAAACCTAGCCAACCGGGAGAAGAAACGGCGAAACAATTTTTTTTTGTTTAGTTGTTTTATATCTGCTGCAGCTTCTGTGGTTCTTTGGTTAATCAGGCGTGTATGTCTTGCTAGTATGTGATAGGTATACAGGTATGTGACTCAATCACTTATCACATTGTGGGACTTAATATCTTCGGCTAGTCGTGGGTGCTCTGGTTGTGCGTCTGTCTACCTCTTCGCGATATTTTGGCGTGAATATAGTTCAATTAACATAGTAGTATAAGGTTGTGTCCAACATCACATATTTTTACCTTTCAAAAACAGTTACCCTTTAGATTGTTTGGTCTATTTTCAGATTATTTTAGGAAAAACATAATTTAAACACTGTTTGTCTACACTCTACACTATAATTTACACAGTCTGTTTTTTAAGATTATATTGCTACAAGAAAAATGACCTATTTCCAAAACAACGTTTGATTATCAAATTTCACTAACCCCTTTTGTTACGCATTTCTGCCGCAGCATCTGCGATCGCTTACTCTATATTTTCGTTACATTTTGCTCGTTTTCAATTGTCTCCTTTTCTAGTAAGTTTGGAATCAGACGATTTTCCTTCTTGTTTTCATTAAAAAAAATCGTATCAGCAATAAACTAAAAATCCAGGTGGCGTGAATTTCTTTCCATTAGGAAATCCGTCTGCTTGTTTGCCTTCTAATATCATAAAAAAACACGTCTTATCTATAAATTGTCAGGATAGGCTTCTTATGATGAGAAAAACCTGAAAAAATTGTAGGGAAAGTGGGAAACTGTTAATACCTGTTAATTTCAATTGTCACGAAGTTCACCGGGTCGGCTAGTTACTAATAGCAACGTACACTTATTTATCAATCCAGTTTCTTTCTTATCAATCCAATTTGTTTCGTAGGCTTCTTTGCTTGTCTGATTCTTGTGATCAGTTTTTTTGGGCAAATGGTGCATCTTAACGATATCGTCTTTACCATAAGGACACACGGGGCCAGTGCCCAGGGCCTCTATACTCAGAGAGCTCCACACGATCGACTATTTCACTCACTTTTAACCTTAAAATATTTTGGTTAGTCGCATTACGATTTTCTCGTTGCCCTTATTCGGGAGCATTTACGATTTCGCAGCTTAAGGACGGCTAAGTAATTTGTCAATCATTATGAACATAGAAAGTGACATTAATCAGAAAATTGAGTTTGAAGATTAATAGAAGATTTTGCGCAAATGACATCCCAAAACAAACTATTATCGTATTCATAAAAAAACAGCAGCATATCAATATTATTAATGACATACTGTAATAAAATAATGTAATTGGTTACCCAAAAAAATCATAGTGAAAAAATTTAAATTTGACTTCTTTATATTCTAAAGGAGCCCTGAGTTTTTGTGTGCCCCAGAGCCCCAAGCTTTTTTGTGCCGAAGGGCCCCAGTATAATCTAAGATGGCCCTGTATTTTATGTAGATATAGTTTCAATGAAAGGCGTAAAATGTTTATTTTCTGTATTTATCTGGCCATTTTAAATGAGATGAATCTCATAGCTAAGCTTGATAGGTATTTATGACAATATGATTGCCCTTTAGTGCTTCTAGTCAAACGGGTTGGTCAATTTAATAAGTCATATTATATCCATCAACCAGTTAGCAAAATTCAATATGGCGATCACCAGACACCTCTTATGTAAATCAGAAAAATGTAAAGTCTATGAACTATATCACGTGATGTATTTTATATACCTTACTGTTTAAAATCAGAATAAGTTTTACTTATTTAGTACTCGTAAATACTGTATCGCCCGCTAGTAATTTAGTTACTGATAAGATAGTAATATATTAGTAAAATTTATCTAATCGCCTCTTTGGTCGAGTGATCCCGTATGGGTATGACTTTGTGAAATCCTTGATTCGAGTCCCGATACAAACCAAAAAATAATGTATTTTAAATTTTATAATATTAACAATAGCCCGGGACTGCCAATGTAACCGGTTGGTGGTGGGTTTGCCATCTGTCACATTGTGGGACTTTGGTTCTACGGCTAGTCGCGGGCAGGGTAGGTTGTATGTCTTCCCTCTTTAGTCTTACGAAATCTATAATTATAGAAAACGGTTGTCTCTTACTCCGACGAAGAGACGTCTGCTTGTTCGCTAAGTATTAAAAAAATAAATGAGTACCAAAAACATCCATATCTACCCGTCAAGACTATTCTATAAAATTTCAAACTGTTGGACAGAAGCTCAACACGTGTAATACTCGTAATTACATAATGAAATTCAAACCTGATGCTCCAGGACGGATCTGATCTCATAAACTCATTGACAATTTCCTCACGTTTCTCATAACAACCCTGCGGATATCAGCAAACGCCACATAACATTAATATCCGATATTTCCTTCACTATACGATTATTATAAGTATCAGTATAATAATTATTACGTAGCATTAAATTTTATTAGGTATTAAATGCAATTTATGTGAGAATTTATTTTGTTTTGTTTTTCATGTGTATTAATTTATTTACTAAAAAAACCCATTTCAAAGCCATCTAAAAGTGCATTGTGATACGGGTTTTTCTAAAGATTCACTGTTCGAAAGAGAATTTTTAAATACCTACTTTTAGACTTCAACAAAAATTGATTTGTATTTAACAATAATACTAGCTAACCCGACAGGCTTTGTTCTACAATTTTTAAGGTGATTTTAGTAAAACAATTGTGATAAGTCACCCTTATCACTTAGGAGTATGCAAAATAGATAGTGGCCGATTCTCAGGCTTACTGAAGATGCATATAACATTTGCTGAAAATCAGAAAAGCCGTTTCATAGAAGTAAGTACGGTAACTAACATTGTAATACGAAAATTTTAAAAGCCTTTATTTAACTTGCAATGTATGTATGTTAGTTCGGGTGGAACCTTTGAACTCAATTTTAAAGCAGAATATCTTCAACCGATTGAGCTGATATTTTGTATACAAGTTTAGTTTAATATGGCGGAACAGTTATTTTAATGCACTACTACAATATGGATAAAAAACAAAAACAAAGAAAAAAAATTTATTGGTTTTAGAGCGTTTGAAAAAAAGCTTTTTTTTAAGTTTTTTTTTGCTAATAATTTATTATATATGAGATCTTAACACATTATTTCTCGACATTGTATCTGGACATTCTGACTGAATATTAACTAAATAGAAAAATATTTTAACAAATCATTATTATTTTATGTGATAAGGAGAGTGTATCTCCTAATGGTAAGAGACAACTGTGGCTTCTGGATACCATATATATTATAAATGTATCGCTATCCTATGGCCGCGATATCAAGCCTAATGTGCAAATGTTCAAATACCCTAACTCCGGATGGAAACATGACATTGTCATTATGGCGACAGGAATAGATAAGGCGGATAGGAATAAGCGGAAAGTATCACCTTTGTATATAAAAAAATAAATTTTAGTTCAAGTAATGAAAAAATTAGAGATACACATACTTTAAAGCACATATTTTACTTTTTTTAAGTCATTTGAATGAAAGTAATCGGAAAATTTATAGAAGAAGGCGTTACTTTGCGGAAATCCATACTTAAATCTAAATAAAATTATTTAATTTGCAAATTTTCCGCTAAAAAATGTGTATACGTATTATGGAGTAACAAAACAGACAAAATAGCGCGCTAAGAATGAATTGGACTTACCGGAAGCTAAAACTCCCAAATATATCCAGCTCCACACAATACACACCACTAAACTGTTTAATTAGCACCAACAATACACATACTACTAAAAACTCAACGTACGTTTCGCTTCGTAACCGAAGCATCATCAGGAGAAATCGACTGCACTCCACGAAGGTAGTATCTAGTATCTGCTCGACCTTTTAGGGTCAGAAGTATCACCCGATTTAAATAAAGGCACTACCTTGCTTTGTTTCATTAGATCAGGAAATATACCATTCGATATGCAGCAGTTAAATATAATGGCCAAATGTGGTGCAATATCAAAAATTATTGATGCAACCGTTTTAACAGAATGTCCCCACAAGTCTGGCGTTTTCTT
>NJDD01000821.1:124736-199230 GCA_002245505.1 Calephelis nemesis
ATTTGAAGATTCAGGTACTCGGTTGTTTAACAAGGAATTAAACCTGTCCTCATTATATTTACATAAATTCAGTAAACTGTCCATTGCCAAAATGTGCTCTTTAATTTCATTTTCAGCTATCTGATACTTAATTGAAATGTTTTCTAAAGAATTTGTTAAATAAATAATTTCCTGCTGTAATACTTGTGTGTCAGCCTCATATTTATCTAATTTACTTATTAAACTGCCTTCTCAAAAACAATAATTTGTTTTTACAAATCTTCAAATTTTTTAAATTAAGTTTATTACTTTTTGAACACTTTTGCATTTTGCGAATAGTCTTATTAATTGTTTTATATACTTTTTTAGTTTATTTTTGCTATTAAAGTTTACATTATGGTAGTCACTTGCAATTACACTTTGATTATAGCTACACCCTGCAGACTCAGACAATTCCTCCAATTCACAATGCAATGATTTCCGGTGGGATTGTGTCTCTTCTCTTTGCGACTGATGCATGAGGCTCAATTCTGACGTTGCCTCACCGAGCTGTTCTTCAAGTAGTTTAATTCGGTCAAGAGCTACTTCATGATGTGACTGACAATTTTGAAAGCTGTCAATAACTTTACTAAGGTGATCACGCTCCACCTGGACACGAGATAGTTCCTCAGACATGTCTACAAGTTGTCTCTTGAGCAAAGTGTTACGTGTCACCAAGCTACGTGCTTCGGTTTCATTGTCGTCCCGCTCAGCTAACAGCCGCTCACACAACACACACACAACTTGGTCTTCTCTTGATTTCCATCGATTTATCGAGCCACAGTTAGAATCCAAGCAGAATATCAGCAGCATGAAGCTAGAATATTTTTAGTTCTCTATTCTAAATGTTATAAAATATAGAACTCCTTTCTTTTTTTTAAATACCAGCCAGTATATCGACAAACTAGAACTATAATGGACAGATAGTGAAATTGTTTAAGGTAAAATAATATTACAATATCGGTATATAATTATAATTTAGATAATCTCAGAACACTAACGACTCGGACTGAAGATATCACTAATATCAATTTGCGGTGGATGCTTATTTCATATTTTCTGCGAAGGCTTATTGGAACGCACGGTTTGTTGGACTTATAGGGATAACAAGGTATTATTGGACTTATTGGACCGATCCATAATAAGGAATCTGGTACGATATTCTTATAGGTGAATACAATTTTATAATTATTGCTTTTTCAAATATTCCCACATAAATTTTATGAACATCTCGCTAATAGTTTTAAGTTTACCTTCCAAAGGCTCGCAGCTATTACATGTCTCTTTAAAATCATTGCTACTTGAGTATATCGCCAACACTAACAAAATAAATATCCATCACTAGCTGTCCCGGCGAACTTCGATCCACCCTCTCAGTTTGTATGGGAAAAGTAAAGTATTGTTTTCACATTTTCCCTACAATTTTCCCGGTTTTTCTCTTCATAAGAACTTTCTTCTGACAATAACTAACACAAATAAGAAAGAATTATCCAAATCGGTTCAGTCGCTTGGAAGTTATGCGCTTACCAACACATTTAGCAATTCATTTTTATATTATAGACTAGCTATCCCGGCGAACTTCGTTTCACCCGTTCGGTATGGAAAATAATAAAGTGTTATTTTTCCTAATTTCCCTACAACTTTCCTATTTTTTCTCTTCATAAGAACCTTCTACTGATAATAACTAACACATTAATAAAAGAATTAGCCAAATCGGTCCAGTCGTTTGGAAGTTATGCGCTTACTCATTCTGCTTATTCATTTTTATATTATAGATTAAGTAGATAGTAGTGGTTACACATGATTTCGTACACTAAACACTAAAGGAGTGTTCAGTTTTTAAAACCAATTATTTTACACACTGTGCAATCACAATTGTTTTTTAAAAGAATGCATTTTTTCACTTTTTCGAATAGAAAAGGGAAGATATTTTATAGTCTGCAAGAACCGTAAGTTGTGAAAAAAAGAAAGTGTCAGGTACAATAAAGAATAAGACGTTTTAAACTAGCAACCGTATCACGATTGGGAGATTGAAAAAAAAAACCATATCCCCGAAGAGGTAAGAAGAGGCACAACCACAACCAGGACACCCACGGCTAGCCGAAGCCACTAAGCCCCACAATGTGATAGGTGGCAAGGCTATTGTCAACTGGGCACATATCGAATCACCGACATTTATTATTATTTTTATAGAAGAAGAGGTAAACGAGCAAGTGAGTCACCTGGTGGAAAGTGATTAGGTACCTCCGCAACACGCACACGCAACACCACGGACATCCGCAACACCAGGAGTATCACAGATGCGTTACCGACCTTTAAGGAATGAGTACACTCTTTTCTTGAAGGTTGCTAAGTCATAATCGTTTGGGAATACCGCCCTCGGTAACTGAATCCACAAAGGTATTACGCGGAGTAAGAAATGATTAATTATAAAATTGAAAAAATCGAATTGTCGTTGTGTTGCCTGACCCAGGAATCGAACGCGAGATTTCATACAGACAAGTCCAACACTTGAACCGCTAGAACACAGAGATAAGAATGAAGAAAATTAAAATGTCCGTTCGTGTAGCAAAACGACTAAATTTTTGATTATATGAAAAATTAAAGGAACGTGAAATAATTCATCGTTGACGGTAATGTACCCTACATTTCTGAAAGTATTATTGGATCTGTTTCAAACGACTCCCCATTTAGCACGTGCTAACCGGCGCGGGGATAATTCCTAAACAGAGATAATACATGTTCTCGAGCTTGGTGCAGCTCCATGAAATAGCCTTATTTCCTTAAGATAAATTAAATAACACTTTATTTTAGTATTCTTAATGAATGAATGTTTGTTTAAGAATTCTTTGATCGCCACGTTCGTCTTGAAATAGCAGATACGCATAATGCAAAAAACACCTTTTATGATGTATACCTACTGTGTTGGTCCAGGCTCCTTTGCAGAATAGACCATCTGCCTTCCTGCCAGGCAGCTCGTAAAAGGCGAGCAAAGATTTACTTCACTAGCACCGTAACATAAGCATCATAATTGTTTTTTTTATATAATAAAGTTGCTAATAAAGACATTTAACAAATAGAAATGGTACTGCTGTAAGCGTTCATGGCCTACATATTTACACAGATAACAAAACAAAATACCGTGTATTACGTGATAAGTATATATATATATTATTTTTATATTATCTAAATAAACAAAAATACGCAATTTTAATTATGACTCATATATTTGTCGAATTTTTTTAAAACTTTAATGGGACAACTTGGAAAGTACATGCTTTGAAAAAAATATACATAATTCATTAAGTAAAAACCTCTAACAAACGATAAAACATACAATCGGATTGAGGACCTCACCTTTTGGAAGTCTATTAAATTTATGACAATGAACTCCGTTGGGCCTCAAATAAAACGTTTTAAAACCTGAAATAGTTGTACTACATAAATAAAAAGGATATTCTCGTAGTTAAACTTGACCTCTTGGCACTTGACAGCAGAGCCCTTACCATGAGTTTACGGCTTGTCAACTTTACTATACTCGCTACCGTCTCTGTCAATTATTTGTATGAAAACTTTAAACAACGCCTCTGGTGGTGACTAAGAGAAACACATTTTTAGACAAAAAGTGTCATAGATTTCGACACGTAACTTACCAAACGTAATCTATACTAACTCATGGTAAAGGCTCAGAGCACTTTACTTACGCAGAGTCAAACGTTACATTACGCTTGTGTTGCTAGCTGCTATTGGCTGTATATGCCAGACAGGGTAGCTGAAAATCAGTGTTGAGGTAGATTAAGCCTCAACAACTAACTTTTCCTTGGCGGACTCATATTACCAGTTACCACCAGTTTTAATATCTTAATATCACTTTTTTGTACTTTATGTAAGTTGCATATGTTTAGGGTTAGCTTAGATTTCTAGTTGTTTTTTTAATGGTATGTGGTAAGTTTTAGCCTGTGAATAAATGTTTTCTTTCTTTCTTTCTCAGTTCAGCATGGGCGTGCACAGAAATTTCAGTCAAAGTAGGCAGAAATTCTAAATCAGTGGTGTCTATACTTTATGCTGAGAAGATCGACTTCAGAAAAAGTTAAGGCCTTAAGATCGCTTCATTTGTATGTATTTTTTTATTATCTATTAGTAATAATAACACGTATTTATATTATCATTTAGTTTTATGTTGTAATCATAAGTAGTTATTAGCAGTTTTACATAGTTTCTTACTATTTACACACTGTAGATAAAAAAATATTCGAAATTCGAAAATAAAAAGTTGTACCTAGGTACTAAGTAACTGGCTTATGCCCGGTTCCTATATTCAAAAAACGAGTCGTTACGTAGTATTTTGTTCGCTTAGTAAGATTACTAACAACGGTTGCTCGTTTCCGACTATTGATTCTAAACATTTTTTGAAAATATTGGTAACGCTCCGTTACTTTTGAACAAACTACGAATGGTTTAGCTGACGGATTACGATTCGTTGATTATAGGAACCGGGCATAAACCTCTTGCGATCGACCTTTTGGGCACCACTGTTCTAGATGAAAGAGTTTATTAGGTCTAATTTGATTTCGAGTTGTATATTTTCCACGAATTCTCGTTTACTTCATATGCAACATAATTATTGACGGTAATAAAATGATTCTAACAAGTTTTAGTATGACCAACATCAATTACCTAAGTTAGTTGTTGATCGACAAAAAGTAAGACGAAAAAACGGATCTTACAGTTCACTTTCAATGTTAATTAAATAATTTATCTAATATAAAACAGATAAGATAAATTAAAACAGATTTTCGCTAAACAAACTAAAAACTACCATTTAAAAGTTGTTGTAATTAAACAAGAACTTCTAATAACTCCACGCCAATATCTCCGAAGAGGTAGGAATAGTCGGCCGGCTGGCCGGAGACGCTATGTCCCACATATTAATTAGGGGCAAGTGCTGTACCTACCATGGACGTCTTTACCTGTGGACATTACCATATTATTTCAGAAAACATATTACATACATTTCACTCTTAATTTGAACGCATAGATATCGTTTTATTTAATATAGAAACACCGATTGACAGCCATATTATGATTTGCTAGACAACAGAATAAAACGACATCTCAATGTTTTTACCGCAAAAAGTAAATTTATAATTAACTAGCTGCGCCCCGCGGTTTCACCCGCGTAAGTCCCAATCCCGCGGGAACTCCGGGATAAAAAGTAGCCTATATGTTATTCAGGGTCTTCAGCTACCTACATACCAAATTTCATCGTAATTGGCTTTGTAGTTTTTGCGTGAAAGAGTAACAAACATCCATACATACAAACTTTCGCATTTATAATATTAACAGGATTCTAGTCTGATAATTAATTCTAAAACTACTAACATAATTGGTTTATTTTCAACACTTTCATTAAATTTATAGTGTTTTCGTAATTTTTTAAGGCATTGTTCTTGTTTTCCTACAAACATTTAGAGACCGGTACCAATTTACGTTTTCTAGGATAGATTTGCACCTGTGGGCAGACCATAGATACGTGCAGTATTGCTTTTAATTTTATTTTTTATTTTCTTTTAATGCAATGAAATAAAACTGGAAAGACAGTATAAAAGTAAAGAGACTGATATTGAAAATGTAGAGGAAGATGGAAATATAGGCGACAACATAGGAGCTCGTTATCATTCAAGAAATATATTTTAAATATTTTAAGAGCATTGTAAGAAATCAAGACAGCTTTAAACGATTTCTTATTACAGGACAGTAAAATCTAAAGATAATCTTAAATTCACAGAAATGAAAAAAGAAGACGTCGATGATGTACCCCTGTCCACAATCGTTAAAAAAGTTTTTTGCTACAGGTACAGGAAAATCCCTGTACATTTATTTTAAATAACCATAAAAATTTAGTTTACTTTTAAATTAATGTTTCATAACTATGGTTTTAAGGAAAAGTGTCATATTAAAAGTATTTTTTTGTGTAATTTTGCGAAGTTACTTAAAATTTTAATGCATTCTATAATAATGTGGAAGTTTTTGTTTATAATTGTAAGAAGTTTTGTTTATTTAACTATTATTAAATTAATAATACCTTATTCAGACATCTCATGTCAATATTTATAAGTTTTAATTTTTTAATTAGAGAAGATTATAAACACTGACCACAGGTACAAATCTGTCCATAAATACATTCACACCGTCCTGTGTGTTTTTAAAAAAAACTCTAATACATGTTTAATGAACTTAGTAAATAAAAAAAAGATTTTTCTGAGATATAGATTATTTTATTATGTAACAGAAATCATAAATATTTCCAAGGTTTCTGTTTTATTTTTCAATATACAACCAATTTTATTTAGAAATCCGGTGAATATTCAGCACTTGTCCTTATATAGACCACAGAAGCGATTGAAATGTTATTGCAATGTCAATATTACACAAACGACAATTTTCTCTTCAAAAATTGTGATTTGCGACGTTGCGTAGTACATATTACTTTATAATTTGTGGACGTTGCTGTTCGGTGCACCTTTGCATAAACATGGTATAGTTATGCAAAGTTTATTTGTTAAAAAACATACCTTAGCTATTCATGATTTATTCTAAGTATAACTAATCCTGATATAACCGTGGTATTAAAAAATGGTTTACGTTTATTTAAAAAGCCGTAAGTGCCGACTATCATATAAAGATAAAAAAAATCAAACTTGGACGTCACTGGGCTTTTTCGTTTTTCTTCGGATAAATTTAACATTTCTATATTAAAATCATTATGATAATAATAGAAAAAAATATTTAATAATGTGATAAACTGATAACACAATGTAAGGAAAACAAAAAATATAATTTTGTTGCTTTAATTAAAATAGATTTCTTTTAAAACAAATGCCATGTGTATACTAATACCATGTTTACAACAGTAACCACAAATTTATCTTCGCCTCTGTTTTCCGGTTAATGGAACATTTTTGTTCTACAGCCATTTTATTTTACGTATTTCATAATTTCCTTTTTAATTTAATATAAAATATCTTACACGAGAAACATACTCTAAACTTTACTAAACAAAATATTTTTGGGAAACTGATATCTTTTCGAAAGTATACCTCTTTTCTTTCGAAAAGTTAATATTCACGCCCATTGCTCCGAAGAATTAGACAGAGGAACTACCAGGGCACCCACGACTAGCCGAAGATACTAAATCCAACAATGTGATAAGTGGCAAGCCTGTCGCCAACCGGACGCATATCAAATCCCGGGCCATGTTATTTTTATTAGAAAATTGAAATTACACATTTCTTTATTTTTGTTTCCAACTCGGGTATCGAACCCGGGGCTTTTATAAGTCAAGTCCGACGCCGGACCACTAGACTACAGAGGCGATGTTTTTTCAGAGTTTGTTGTGATATAAATCGTAAATTGGTTAATGAAGGTATATAATGTTTTTTTTTATGTGGACCTTCTCCTAACAATAACTTAAACAACAAAAAATAATTAGCAAAGTTGGTCCCTTCGTTCAGGCGTGATTATACGACCAAGGGAAATGGGATTTCGTTTTAACATAATGATAAGTTTTAATTTTATAAACAACTAGCTGTTCCGGCGAACTTCGTTTCACCCGTTCAGTATGGAAAATAATTAAGTATTGTTTTTCCCAGTTTCCTTGCAACTTTCCCAGTTTTTCTCTTCATAAGAACCTTCTCCTGATAATAATTAACACAATAAAAAAAGAATTAGCCAAATCGGTAGTGTCGTTCGGAAGATATGCGCTTACTAACACTTTTAGCGATTCATTTTTGTATTATAGATATATAAATTTAATCAAAATCGATATAAGGACAAAACCCTTTAACCGAACTTGTACCTGTATTTGTACTAGAGCTTCTCGAAATTCTCTCACAGTGACCCTTTTATTTCATAAATTTGGAAAATATGGAGAAATCATATTATAAGGATTAATATGCAAAATTATGTAGCGCTAATATTCACGAAATATCCACAAATAGTATCTTCTCACACTACTGCAATTTAGAATCTGTTTCCAAAGTGGGTATCGTTCCGCGTTCTAAAACTGTTTCACATTTGGCAAGCAGAGCCTTACTCATGAATAATGAGGAGGCTTAAAGTAGAAGAGTTCGTATGTTTCAACGAATTTTTTTTATTTCTGTACGGGACAAACTTAGAGTATTATGTTGTACATGGTTAAATACGTATTAAATGTACGAGAAACGTTATTTACTCATATATTTTTATAGCTTTTGTCGCTTATATCAAAGTCAATATGCTCAAATTAAAGTGTGCTTTAAGAATATAAATAAATAAATAAATCCTGGACAGGTCACACAAATTGAATCTTACCGTAAAGTGAGCAAATTATACGCTTGTGTTATGGGTGTTAGTCAACGGTTCCAATATATAGAAATACTTAAATGAATACCACAATAAATTAATAAACACCCAGACCCGGAAATGCAGACATCTAAATGTTCATCACACAAATGCCTGCCCCCGTCGGAAATCGAACTCGAGCCTCGCGGTTGGTCGTTGTACTCGTAGTTAGGCGTGTACGCTAGCCACTCGACCAACGAGGCGGTCAATACTTAAGAATGAAACCATTAAGACATAAATATATGCATGCCCGTATCTCCAAATTAGTAGGCAGAGGTATAACCACCGTTATACCCACGATAAATCCAAGATAGTAAAGGCCAGTTTTGAAGTCTTATAACGTAACGTAATATGTAAGTTTAACAATTCGTAGTTTTGCTCAAAAGTAACGGAGCTTTACTCATATTTTCAAAATAATACGTTTAAAGTTAAAAGGCAAAAACGAGCAACCGTTGTTAGCAATCTTACTAATCGTACAAAATACTGGTAGTATCAAAATCAAAACGTAATCAAAACGACTCGTTTCTCAAATATTGTAACCGCCCCAGGCATAAACCGAACTCATGTTAGACAGTTGTTGTAAAAAGCTGAATCGTAATTTGAATTGATTGGCGTTTTGGAAATTGGCTGTAAGTCCCACATCGTGATAGATGGTAAGCCTGTCACTATACAGGCACTGTAGGATTACTCTTGAATCTCGATATCATGCGGATTGGAAATTAGAATCGTATATTTTAATTTAGGATTTGCCCTGTGCTTGGGCTAAATTTCTGCTTAACACTGAAAATAAAGTTGGAAATGTCGAATGGAAAATAATGTGGAAAAATGAAATGAAATATTTTAGGTACTTTTGAACACTACTAGCGGATTATTAACGTTTGCTAACAAATAAATTTAACGAATCCGATAAAACAATTTATTGTTTACTATCAATATAATTCGTCAGTATTGTGTTCAAGAATACTTAAAATGACATACTCGACTCAAATTTCCAATATTGCATGAATCGAGGTTCAAGAGTAAGCCGTATGATCTCGCGCAACGCTGTTCTTATTAGAAAACTAGCTGCCTGTGCCGGCTTTGCTCGAACGGTAATTTTTTTTATTATAAAATTGAGATGTAAGCTATCCTATATATCAAGTTGGATCAAAATGCACACGGTGTGCAAATTTCATTGAAATCGGTTAAGTAGTGTAGGAGTCCTTCGCGGACAAACATCGTGACAGGAGATTTATATATATTACGATAAATAAAACACATTTTCGTTTTGCTACCCCATCTGGGGATCAAACCTGAGACCCCATGAAGTCAATTAGACCACAAGACTATAGATGCCTTTTATTCGCTGGTAATTTTCTTCAAATTATTTTATAAGTATTTCCATGTCAAAATGCAGTAACATTGCGTCGGTTCACCTGTTTTGATGTGACAAACATACACACGTTTGCGTTGACATGTTATATATATTATATACTTGAGATATATATTACTATAGGAAAACTTTATACTAGATTTTAGTTTGTTTTATCCATGGGAGAATATGTTTTTTTATTGGATGCGACAGCGAACAAGAGCATGGCTCTCCTTATAATTGTGGATTATGGATGGTGCAGTGTAGGATTAAGCCCATAGTTAAGCCCATTAAGGCCATTCTGATTTTTGGGTCCTCATTTTTTCAAAAATTTGTAAAATAGACGGTTATTTTCGCAATGTCGGAATTTCAAACACCTCCTAAACCATATCAAGGTTTTAAACACAATCTAACGAATGAAATCATATTTTCTTTCAAATCATTCATTTTTCGATTCTACAAATAATCAACAGTAGGGTATCTAAATAACTCAGCTGTTTAATAGTCTTAAATTTAAACAAATCATATATCTTGAGATCTTTCGTTTATAAATACTTAAAATAAGCTTTTACGTACATTTTTATTCTATTTTCAGGAAAATGTTGATTAAAAACGCCATCAATTGATATATCTAAATTGATCTGACATGTCTAAAACTTTTCAAATCACTTTCTTATTGGTTCACCCAAAATAAATTTATATGGTGCTCACTAGGATAATCACCATTAGCTACAAAGGCCTGTAGATGTATACTAACGGTACTAACAAGTGAATGGTCTATAAAAAAGCAATAAATTATGCATTTGAGTCGTGTATCTATAAGTGGGTTAGCCGACAATAGCATTCCTTATTCATGACGCAGTCTGAAACCTAGAGGAACGATGGTTCATTTAATTCTATTTCAAAACGGGTTACAAAAAAAATTTAAATCTGATTTAAATCTCATATATTTTCTGAATTATTTTATACTGTTAAGATATAGATAATAAAAAGACAATAATTTTAAAATAAATACATGAATATCCCCTGAAAAGTTACATAAGTTGAATCTAACCCCAAAGTAAACAAATGACATGCTTGTGTCGTGGGTGTTAGTCAATGATACCAATACATAGAAATACTTAAATAGATACCAGAATAAATTTAATAAACACCGAGACCCGGAAATGCAGACATCTAAATGGCTTGCTGTCGTTTCGTCCACAAAATTTTCGTCCACAGTGGACTAAACAACATCTTTTCATTTTTTTTATATTTTTCGCTGACGATTCTTCCACCAATCAAAAAAGTTGTTTTATACAGTCACATACAAAACTTTAACAAAATTAAGCGATCCGTCTTTCTTTTTCTCATATAAACTTTGCCACCCCTTTTGACCCTTTAAGGGGTTGAATTTTCAAAAAATAATATACCTATGTCCTTCTCATGAATGCAAACTATCTACATACCACATTTCAGCAAAATCGGTTGGGTGGTTTAGGCATTTTTTTTATTTTTTTTTATGACATTGGAAGGCAAACAAGCAGACGGATTTTCTGATGGTAAGAAATTCCCGCCGCCTAGAGACACCAAAGGTGGTAATGGTGCGTTGCCAACCACAAGCCGGGATGTTAGGCCTCGAGCAAAAGTAAGTTTACCGGCTACCTTACCCTCCGAACCGGAACACGTCATGACGTTATGGCGGCAGGAATAGGTAAGGCGGTGGTACCAATCCGGGTGAGTCGCTGCGAAACTCTACCACCTAGTCAGATGTCACGGTGTTAGTGACGGCAAGCCTATGCTCGCCTTTTACGAGCTGCCTGGCACAGGAAGGCAGATGGTCTATTCTACAAAGGAGCCCGGACCAACACGGAGGCATGAAAAACAGACAGACAGAAAGACAGAGTTACTTTCTCATTTATAATATTAGTGTGGATAAATAATCCCATATCCTGTCACATATCATATAGATACTTTTATGTAATTATACATTAACTAAAGTTTTTAAGATGTTGATTTTATACTAAATACACGTTATGATTCATTATTTTTTTGCTTAAGAAACAGTCCTAACTATTCACTTTTAACCAAACCGCAGCGTGGTCAAATAGCTGTAATTATAAAGTCTTATGAAAATGTAAAATTATGGTAGCATAAAACTTTTTAAACTGTCTGTACTAAACAGCTATAATTTAATAGTGGACAAATCGTCAGTGAAAAAAATTATTATTATTAGATGAAGAGATGTTGTTTCGTCCACTGCAGACGACAATTTTCCCTTCCCTTCCAGACAATCTGTCTTCCTGCCAGGCAGCTCGTAAAAGGTGATCATAGGTTACCGTCACTAACACCGTGACATCCTACTAGGTGGTAAAGTTACACAGAAACTTGTCCGAATTGGTACCACCACCTTACATATTCCTGCCGCTATAACGTCAATGCTTGCCGTTGACGTGTTCCGTTTCGGAGGGTAAGTTAGCCAGTAAGTATACTTTTGCTCGAGGCCTAATACCCTGGTTTCAGATTAGCAACGCACTATTACAACCTCTGGTGTCTCTGGGCGGCGTGAATTACTTACCATCAGGAAATCCGTTTGCTTGTTTGCCTTCCAATATCATAACAAAAGAACATCTTCACCTAGCTTGGCAACGCTAACAGCTAGGGTAGGTATATATAGGCGACATGTATTTGCTTTATTTGTCTTAATGTTTGCGCTCCAGAATTCCGGCGTCTAGACCGAAAGTGGTACAAAATGATAAAATAGTATAGATACAATAAGCTTAGTTAATGTCCAATGTCTGAGCTATTGAAAAACAGTTTTTGTTGTCTGCGAAAAGCTGTTTGTGATAGTCGTGACTTATTTTCACTACCGCTGTGACTGCAACTAATTGATTTCTGGCTCAGCTTGTCCCGTTTTTAACCGACTTTGAAAAAGGAAAGAAAAATTAATATTGGCTTAAGTCCCTCCCGACTTAAGCCAATATTAATTTTCTCTAGATATGACTAAATCATATACCAGGTCCGGGTCATACCGCCCTTTTACGATGTACAATAAATAGCTAAAGTCATAAAGTTGTAAAGTGTTCTGTATTTTAAGCCTCTTAAAATAACCTTACCGCCTCGTTAGTCGAGTGGCTAGCGTACACGCCTTACTACACCGAACAACCGCGAGGCTCGGGTTCGATTCCTGACGGGGGCATGCATATTTTGTGTGATGAAGATTTAGATGTCTGATTTAGATAATCTATATAAATATTTCTATGTATTAAGTATTGTTGACTAACATCCATAACACAAGCATATAATTTGCTTACTTATGGGTTAGATTCAATTTGTGTTATTTGTTCAGAGATATTTATATAATTAATAAAGGACTGTTTCCTAATAGTGCTTTTATAAGTGTCAGGAAGTCAAACCTACCAGTACGAAAAATGTGATAAAACCTACAAAGACTAAGGTATTCAGACAGCAAAATATTTTATCCTTAATATTTGCAATTAAAACACATAATATGTTAAATTAGGACTTTGAAATTGCAATCTATTATCATCACCTAGCAAAGCGTGTTTTATCTAATCTAAGTTAGTACTTGTGCTTTAATATTTATCTCTAGAATGAAAGGAATGAAATATCGTCTTTACCTATTGCAAAGTACAAGACAGAACTGCATTATTCACTTCCTTTGCTATTTCCTTCCGTTTTTCTCACTTAAGACTCCTTTGTATATTAGTTAAGTACACAATTTAACTGCGTAATATATTTTACTGCGTTATCTAATTTTTTTGATAATTTTGAATTGTATTATTTAAGATTTCAAAGTGCCACCTCGGTTTATTAGTTGTTTAATTAAATGTTTGAATTTTGAACAGGATAATTATGTTTTTTCAATTATTATATAAATATAATTAAATTTCACTCTATCGAACTCTCGTAAACTACCACCGTTTTCAAACCTAGACAGTCAGGATAAGAAACGGCAAATCAAAGTCCTCAGTCAACAAAATAATATCTTAAGTTATGTAAAGTTAGTAATCATTTTGTTTTTTTTTAGGAAAGGCTAAATCTAAGCCAGATACAGGTATTTAGCTTTACCACCGCCGTTTATCTAAGGACAATCAGGTCTATCAGGACAAAAAATAGCCTATGCCCGTCCCGGCTTCGCACGTTCCACCTGCCCAACATTTCTAAATTTTCCTACAAATAACGTAGCCTGGGATACTGCTGGCTCCTAATGGTTAAACAATTTTTTCAATAGGTGGATTTTTTTTTTAATTTTTCAATGGAAAAAAGGAGTTTTGTAGCCCATTCAATACAAACGAACAATCAAATCTTTCCTCTGCAATAATAATGTAGACTAGATACCATAAGATTGCTCCGACACAATCTGAAAGAACGACAAAAATGCTTTCGCATTTATAAAATTAGTACTAATGGATCGTTTTAATTTTTTTTCGTTTTAGTTAGAATCAGGCGTTACTTTGGAAATTCATACATCTGTTAAGGATGTAAAATAAGCCTTTATTATGCTAATTCTGCTTAACCAGTGTAACTGTTGTTGCAAATAATCCTCTAAATGACGCAGAATGTGACAAGCTTAACTAACGTTCCCACCGCCTACCTCCGCGACCAGAACACGAATAAAGAAAAAACTCGGGAAACTATATAAATTATCACGTCCTTCGCATGTTACAACCCTACTTAAAGTTCCCACCTACCACCCCCGCGACCAGATCACGAATAGAGTCCGAACTCGGGAAACAAAACCACTTATCACGTCCTTCGCCAACTTTCTCGAAGAACCCACCACAGAGAACACCAAATCGCACTCGACGTACGTTTCGCCTCAACTTCGAGGCTTCCTCAGGAAAGAGTCACAATGAGCTCAAAGAAGCTAATTCATTATTTAAGTATTTCTAGATCAGAATGTTCTCGAAATACGGACCTTAATAGAGAATTCCTGTCCTTTGTAATACGGACAATAAACGAATTGGCAAATGTCTTTGTACCTAGAGCTACATGTGCTGGGAATATGTATAATCACAGTTTGAATGTTTCATTCAGTCGGCCATCTTCCAAATGACAAACTACATCGTTCCGTATTATTGTGATTAGTACTTATTCAGTACTAACGAGGTTTCGATTAACTTCGAAGAGATGAAGAGGTTCAGAGAATTACATTTTTAAGATTACTCAATATCTATGTGTAACTAAAAACTTTAGAACTTTATTACTTTACTTTCTCTGTTTGTTTATTACTTTACTGCTTTTGCCTCTGTGGTCTAGCGGTTCAGTTGTTGGACTTGACTGCATGTCCCGGGTTCGAATCCCGGATCGGGCAACAAAAAAGAAAATTGAGTTTTTCCAATTTTGTAATAAAAAAATGTTGCTCGGGATTGGAACTGTACGCAGTTGGCGATAGGCTTGCCACCTATCACATTGTGGGACTTAGTGTCTTCGGCTAGTCGTGGTTGCAAGGTTGTGCCTCTGCCTACCCATTCGGGGATATAGGCGTAAAGATGCTTTACTTTACTTTACATCTTCACTTTAGAACGTTGGACCACCTCGTTGGTCGAATGGCTAGTGTAGCTATACACGCCTAACTCACCGATTAACCACGAGGCTCCGGTTCGATTCCCGACGGGAGCAGGCATTTGTGCAAAGTTGTTTTAATTAACATGAAATGAATCCTTATCAAAATAAACACATCAACTTTAATTGTACTAATTTAAAAAATAACTAGGTGTTGAAAAACCGTCAACTTGTTAGTAAATAATTTTCATTTCAATTTTTTTAAGTTATGTATAGGAATAGAAGTTAACAAATTCATATTGTTTTAGAAATGACCGTAAACAAAACGACATAGTTCGATAATACCTGCCAAAATGTATAATACCTCCATCAATACACCCACGTCACCGACCTTTGACATTAAAGCTGATAAATTATATCATAAAGGAAGCTTCACTGTGTAAATTTCATTACAACTAGCATTGAATACAAAACATTTTAAGCTTTAGCTTTCAACAAACTACTAGTATAGCCTGCCCAATCCATTTAAAAACAATTATGGACATATAAAAAACCCACTAGTGGTATATAAATATATGAATTTAAATGGACAAGTTAAGTTTTCCCCGTGTTGGTTCGGGCTCCTTTGTAGGATCATCTGTCTTCCTTGCCAGGCAGCTCGTAAAAGGCGAGCATAGGCTCACCGTCTCTAACACCGTGACATCTGACTAGGTGGTAGAGTTTCGCAGCGACTCGCCCACCGCCTTACCTATACCTGCCGCCGTAACGTCATGACTTGTTTCGGTTCGGAGGGTCAGGTAGCCGGTAAACTTAGTTTTGCTCGAGGCCTAACATCCCGGCGTCAGGTTGGCAACGCACCATTACCACCTCTGGTGTCTGCTTCTTTTTTGCCACCCAATATCATAAAAGAAAATTGAATCTAACCCCAAAGTAAGCAAATTATGTGCTAGAGTTATGGGTGACGAAGTGTGTGAAAACAACAGAGATGTTTTTAGCAAATATGTTGTAGTAGTTTGTAAATCAGCCCAAAATCTAGCATACCTTTTCTGCAGCAAAAGCTTCGATATCATTACTAACAACGAAAAGTCCTTTGAACGTAACACGAAGTCGCGGGCAATATCTAGTACACCATTAATTTCAATCATATGTAGGTACGCCGACACAAATTAATTATTAATTCAATGTGCAAATAAAATTATCAAAATATTAACATCAAACATTTAACATTACAATTAAGTTTAAATAGAAGATAACATTATTTTGGACTACATACGTATCTTCACGCCCATATCACCAAAGAGGCAGACAGAAGCAGACCTAGAGCACCCACGACTAGCCGACTACCATGAATGTGATAGGTTGCAAGCCTATCGCCACCCGGATATATATCCAATCCCAGGCAACATTATTTTTAATAGAAAATTGAAAATATACATTTTCTAATTTTTTTGTTACCTCAAGAAGTCAAGTGCGACGCCTGACCGCTAGACCACAGAGTTGAAGAATTTACAATTTGTAAATAAAACTTGTACTTTTCCTCAATAAACTTAATTTAACACTAGGATAACTTAACGTAACCGGTTTAAATTTTTACAGCATTAGCACTTAAACATGTATACTAATATTATAAAGAAGAAATATTATAAAAAACATTTGATTGTTTATTTGTTTGCATTTAATAGGCTCCGAACTACTGACCGATTTGAAAAAATCGTCTCCCGTTAGAAGCCAATATTATCTTTGATAAGCCTATATTACTTTTTACTGCTGGAAAACATTTAACTCATACAGGAAATTTATTTACCACGGGAATTAAACATACCAGGGTAAGGGAAGTAAGAATTACCCTTCCGTACTTATTTATCTGTTTCTCGTCCCTTCTAAACGGCTGAACTGGTTTAAAAAGTTTGACACGGTAGTTGGCATTGCCGTCGGTATGTTATCTACACTTCTGCATTCATGTTACAAAGAGGAAAGATTCGATTGTTTGTTAATTTATTTGATTGCATTAAATAGTATCTGAAACTACTACTACAGTTCACTAAGGCGAGCGGTTTTTCTTAAATTCAGCAAATTAATTATCTACTTAAGCGAATATCATCTACTAAATCAGTAAAGCGAGACAGTATTTTAAGCTGACCCATCGCTTACAACTATAAAAAGCGCAAATTCGGCCTCATATGGAGTACTGTTCTCAACTCTGGGCAAGGGTTCCACAGTATCAGCTCCTTCCGTTTGACCGCATTCAAAGTAGATCAATTCGAATTGTAAATGACCGGGCAATTGGCTTGATTCCTTGACCCTGCGTAGAAATGTTGTCTCCCTCAAAGTTTTCTACCGCATCTATCATGGGGAATGTTATGAGGAGTTGTTTGGTTTAATTATTTAAGACTTCGCGACAAAGTTTAAAGTACCATGCCTTCATCTGCAACTATCGATCTACAACTGTCAGATTCCGAAGACATTTTTCACCTCGCACAACTCTTTTGTGGAATCAGTTACCGAGGGCGGTATTCCCAAGCCATTATACCTTAGGCACCTTCAAGAAAAGAGCGTACTCATTCCTTAAAAGTCGGCAACGCATCTGTGATACTCCTGGTGTTGCGGATGTCCGTGGGCGGCGGTGATCATTTTACATCAGGTGACCTACTTGCTCGTTTGCCTCCTCTTGTATCAAAAAAAAGTTGCTTATTATCATAATTATTTGCATCAAGTTACCCACAAACACATACTATATTGATTTCTTTCTCATGCAGACATTAAAAATATCTGTATAAGTTTACATAAAGATATATATATATATAAGCAATTACCACAAGTCAAGCCAGTTTGGCTCCGTGAGTTGTAAGAACTGCATTAAAGCGTTCGTAGGTGTTTAAGTTTTGTGGATGTTTATCATTCCTGCGTTCTGCGACTTATTACACTCTCGGTCCATCTATTACAAAAAATGATACTCTCATGCCACACACACACACATGCGCATTCACACACGCATGCACACACCTACGCACTCACTTTAAAAGCATGACAACCCCTTTTGCTGACGAGGGTTGCACATTGCAATATAAGCGTTTCTGCAAGTTATAATCCTATCCTATCCTATTAATGTTATAAGTGCGAAAGTTTATCTGTTTGCTTGTTACTCCTTTACGAAAAAACTGCTTAACCGATTTTCATGAAATTTTATACACATAAAGGGTAATTCGGATTAATACGCAGGATAGTTTTTATCCCGAAATAATGTTTCTGTGGCGGGCAACGCCGCGGGCAACAGCTAGTATAATATAATTATGACCGCCTTGTTGGTCGAGTTGCTAGCGAGCACGCCTACGGCCTAACTACACTGATCAACCGCGAGGCTCGAGTTGGATTCTCGACGGGGAAGACATTTGTGTGATGAACGTGTAAGATGCCTGCATTTTCGGGTCTAGGTGTTAATTCAATTTACTATTTAAGTATTTCTATGTATTAGAACCGTTGACTAACACCCATAACACAAACATAGGTATAATTTGCTTGCTTTGGAGCTAGATTCAATTTGTGTAACTTATCCAGGAATAGTTATTTACTTTGATTGTTTAATTATAATAATTATACCAAAAGCACTTTATATTTTGTAACGCACATTACCGAACGTAACCTGTGGTAATTCATGGTAAAAGTCTCTGATGTACAAACTATGTTATTGTAAAGTTTCATCTAAATCCTTTCAGTGATATTTTCGTCAATGAGTTACTACCACTGACTAAACCCACAAATTTTCGCATGCTGTTAGTAGGACTAATAAAAATACGGGTGAAACCGCGGGTAATTTACAAATATTTCGATTTAAACCTTAAAGCAAAAGGGTTGGCACATTGAACTACCAAATATATGATTTTATGTATTCCCTTAATGTGTTCCAACTGGGAACCGTTCCAGCAAACAATACCTCGTATCAGAGTTCGGAAACAAACGAGGATAGTCATGTCGCGGCTATTACTTTGGACCATAAAACCAGAAAGCGGCCATTAAGGTCTGGCCATCTGGACGGAAATATATTTTTTTCAGTATTATTATTATTGAATACTAATTGTTGCCAGCGGCGTTACCCGCGTGGATAATCCGCACTGTTTCGAGATAAAAACTATCCTACGTGCTAATCCAAGTTACCGTCTATGTGGGTACCAAATTTCACGAAATTCGGTTCTGCGGTTTTTGAGTGAAGGACTAACAAACTAACATACAAACTTTCGCATTTATATTATTATTAGGATTTATGTTTTGAACGCTTGTTTACTTTCAGGGCCTAAACACATAACCGCATTCCAGCACTGCTCCGCAAAAATCGTCGACTGCGTTGCGGTGTTATAGATGTTTATCTTCCATGGACGATCGTGAGAAACTTATTGCTTAATTATTAATAAAAAACATTACTCTGTATTAAATAAATAAATAGTGCCGGCAACCGGCAGTGACGCTACTGCAGATTCTAGCGCCGCGGAGCCGCAACGCCGTTATGTATTTCGCCCTCAGAGTGAGTGCATAAAGGAGTCGTTATTTTCTATACGATTACTAGCTGCCCGCCCTCGCTTCGCTTCGGTTATTCAAGAATTAAAATCCTACGAATATTATAAATGCGAAAGTTTGCGAGTATGTCTGGATGTCAGAATGTCAGTATATATGTTTGTTACTCTTTCACGCAAAAACTACTGAACCGATTACGATGAAATTTGGTATATAGGTAGCTGAAAACCCGAAATAACATATAGGCTACTTTTTATCCCGGAGTTCCCGCGGGATTGGGACATACGCGGGTGAAACCTCGGGGCGCAGCTTTGCTACGCTTCAACGATATTTAATTTGGACCCGGAGATTTTAACTTTTTGATAACTCGTTAGTCGTTAATTTATTTTCTGATAGTGTAAAAGGCAATTTTGATCTAAATTACACGCATAACTTATCTAACAGATTTATTTGATTAAGGGTTAATACTGTATTGTTAAAAATATGTTCTAAAGTAACCCTTCATATTACTGTTTTTAAGTAAACGCAAAAAACAGTTATTGTGGATTATTCTTCATAGATAGACATATACCACCGGTTACTTTTTTTGAGATCTATCGAAGAGAAAAAATCCCACCATACATTGTTTTGTTAAAACTCAAAAGGTTTTGGTAGCGTTTTCGAGGAAAGCTCTCGATCGGCTTATTTTTTGGCGACATATTGAACTAACATCGTCGTAATATCGTTGGTTTGTATAAAACATAAACTTACTATACACTAAAACTTTCCTCAAGAATTGTTCTATCTGTTGTTGAAAACTAAATAAAAATCCGTTCAGTACTTTTCAAGTAAATCGCGAACAGACAGACAGACGTGGCGGGGGACTTTGTTTTATAATATGTATTGATGAATAGCACAGTATGAATCTCAATACTCATAACAAACAACACAGGTTCGATTCTTGATAAGAGCGGACATTTTTTATGTTGTTGTCAACAAAAAAACTGGTAGTAGAGACCTGTGCAGGAACTTACCAGATAGGGAGAAATCGCCTTACCTATCTATTTCTGTCGCTATACTGGCAGTGATGACCCGGTCCTGACAATATGTTAGTAGGTATGCTTGCACAATATGCCTAACACCCCGGCCTTAGGACAGCGGCACACCTATAACATCTATGGTGTCCAAAGACCATGGTTGTTTCCTATCACCAAGAAAGTCGCTTGCTGGTTCGCTGCCTTACGTAAAAAAATCCTATCATAATTTCTTATATTAAGTGACTGTAGAAGGCAAAAGTTTTACTAAGTCGCAGGTTTAAGTGTTCGCTTTGCAGAAACTTATTAAAATGGTCATGCTCCGGCTATTACATTGGACAATAAAACCTAACAACGCCCATTCAGGTTATATGGAGGAAAATATTATTTTAGATAATTCAACATTTTATGATTTTAATTTAGAATCAAATAGTATTTCGTTCGAAGAAGCAACTACAAGATGTCAATTTTGAAGTAAAAGAGACTTACTTAGCTTGAGGCCTAACAGCGAGGCATCGTTGGTTACAGGAACCTCTTACCATCAGGAGAGTAGTTGGTTGTTATTCAATCACATAAAAGAATAAAGAAATGTTTATGTTAAAAATACAAGAACACTTAAGCCGTTAAAAGATAACAAAATCTACCCAAAACGAACTGAGAGCTATCATGAGGTAACATAGAATTTTGCATAAGTACTACTTATTGCATCCTTATAATACTTGCGAAAAACTTAACCCTGCCTGTAGCAAAGTAAAGGATATAATCCTCTCACAGAATAAGTAGTACTACTAGCTAATAGATAACGAACTCTCTTAAGAAACGTTGGTTAAGGTACATACTATATGTTACAATTAATCTGAGCCCTTTCCACGAGTTAACGGCAATTCAAGTTTACGATACTCGCTACCGTCTCTATATTATTTATATGAAAACTTTGAACTGCGTCTCTATTGGTAATTCAGAGAAAAACATTTTTAAACCAAAAGTATTACAGATTTCAACACGTAACTTACCGAACGTAATCTATACCAACTAACGGCCAATGTTAATAATGTTTCTCAATCTAATGGATTTCAAGCAATCTAGATAGCTGCGTATCCGCCGGCCTATCCCATACCTAATTGCCATATTTATCCTGTCCACAGATATGTTATTGGCAAGCGATAACATAAAAATGGATCAAAATATCAGTCTTGGACAGCAAGTTTTGGATTAGGATTGATTATTAATATTGGCCGTAATGCTATAGGCTTTGACGGCGTACAAGCCCAATTGAAACTTAAGCAGTCATATGGACTACTAATTGATGGTCTGCGCTTTATTCTACATTGTTTCATATGAACTGTTTTGTATAATTACTATTGTAGCATATCATAGACCTTGTTGTTCGAGTACCCAAAGGCTCGATTCCCGACGGGAGCAGGCATTTGTGTGATGAACATTTAGATGTCTGCGTTTCCGGGTCTGGGTGTTCATTAAATTTATTCTGGTATCTTTTTAAATATTTCACTATTTCTTTGACTTATACGCATAACACAAGCATACCTATAATTTGCTTACTTTGGTGTTAGATTCAACTTCTATGACTAGTACAGAGATATTTATTTTATTTAACATCAAAAATTAATTTCATTAAAAGATATTTTACTCTCTCATTATTAAACATGGACTAACGTAGGAGTAAAATTAAATTGATGTTATAGTCTGTATCACATCGTGATAAAGACCGTACTCTCAGGTTGAACTTTAGAGAACTTTACTCTAGATTGAATTTGTTAACTTCACTTGTACTTTCACAATATATTTCTACTATTATATTTTAGCCGACCAGTTTCAATATTTACGCATCATTAGGGCTATAAAAACTGAAGTGTGGAACAATATAAAAAGTTTTTAATAAAACAATAAGTTTTGGACAAAACAAAAAATCTTGTAAAAAACAAAAACTTTAATTCCACCAAGCACCGGCGATAAAAAGTATAGAAACTAACTTTACATGAAGTTTATAGTTACCGAGTACAAGATCAAAATCTAGCACATTTGCACGATTTTTATGATTTTCACGAGAATTATACCTACGCGTTTGACGTATTTCAAGATGTCATTGATCGGTTTTTGGGTGGCTCTGCTGTAGCATATGACACAAAATGGACAGTCTATTTTGTTACTAATGACTAATTAAATTAATTAATAACATTTCCATTAAGCATCTTTATCGAGCGCCACGTTTTATTGGCTACCAATATAATCGGTAAAAACAATCCATTATCCAGATGATGTTTATGTTTTCATAAATTTATTTTAAATTTATTAATTAAAAGGTAAAGTGATTTTACAAATATGCTTTTAACCTGGTAGTATGGAAATATACTTTCGTAGACATGTTCCTGAGTATGTTTTTACCAGTGCGCTCTCCCGTCCATCTTGCGCCTTCACTATTCATTTAATACACACCTGAACAACTACCTATGTCACATGCGCGGATCCTAAAACGAATATTTGTCTACTATAATATTCATCTCCGTCCTATGTAAATTACCTATCCTGCATAGAAATATTTACATAGATATCATAAAAATACTTATAAAAACACCCTGATCCAGAAATACATAACTCTAAATGTTCATCAAACAAATATCTGAGCCCGTCGAGAATAGAATTCGAGCTTTTCGTTTAGTCGATGTAGTTAGACGTGTACGCGAACTCCTCGACCAACGAAGTGGCTCATTTCAAAAATACAAATAGGTATAACACGAATAAAATAAATATATAGAACCGACTAGGTAGGTATTTTTTTTAATTATGTAAAAATAAATTCCACTGGTAACAAATACATAGTTGTCCTATCTCTTATCTTAGATAGATTATTGGTAATGACCGTTAGAGCAACTTGATGCCAGATTATTTGAAAATTTCCATATAAACTTCATTTTATAACCAGCTTCGTCCGAAATAGTGCGCTTTTATCTTCATAACCGTATACCTTGCCTCTTCAATAGTTACACGTTTTGTAGAGCGACCTGTTGTAAAGTGTTGTATGATTTAATGTAATTTTAATGATATGATTCATTTTCTTTTTAACTTGGTTTAATTTGTATTTTTGACTAAATTAAATATTTTTAGTGTTAAAACTTGCAAACTTTAATCTAATTTCAATTTGGTAATGAATCGATAAGTTTTTATATGTCTCCAGTGCTATACATTTTGATTTCAATTTATTTAATTTGTCCTTATTTTATTTTGGTTTGTAAGAATCGAAGAATACCACTCCCGTATATAGAGGGTGACCTCAATTCAGCCTGTCTTATATGTGCTTGATTTGAATTGAAACCGAAT
The DNA here is from genome assembly GCA_002245505.1 of Calephelis nemesis. Taxonomy (NCBI): domain Eukaryota; kingdom Metazoa; phylum Arthropoda; class Insecta; order Lepidoptera; family Riodinidae; genus Calephelis; species Calephelis nemesis. The sequence goes on from NJDD01000821.1 coordinate 148,851, forward strand.
TGCTCATGCATTACAAATGTTTCTTGGCTACAACTGTCTGTAATTGAGGGTCAGAGACTAGTATTTTTTTACGAGTGAACTAATAAGACATCATTATGACGCCAGAGAGAGGCATACAGTCACACACACGCACACACTCTCACGTGAAACTTATGACACTCCTCTTTTTCCATCGATGGTTAAAAACTGTGCTACATATTCCTTTTCGAAATCTGTTTTGAATTTGACAAGTGTATTTAAACAAAAGACCTGGCTGTAAATCTAAGTGAAAATCGTTTTAAAACTTCAAATGTTATTTTAGCTAGAAATTGAAACAAAAAATCGCAATTTTAATATTTTATTTAAACGAATTCAAAGGCGTAATGATGTAGTTTGTTGACTTTGTTTTATGCTCTTTTACAATGTGATGTTTGGTAACCGCCATTTTAAACAGTAATTATCATCTATCTTTAATTTAGATTATTAATATTAAAACGATAGACGTATCAAATCAAGTATGGTATTTAGTGTGCCACAAACTAACTAACGTGCCAACATAGACTGCAGGATATGTTACCTTCCATTGCGTAGAGTAGTACAATTTCTTTACAGTTTTTAAAAAACCGACTTCAAATTTCAATAAGTTAGTTACCTATTCACATAAAAATTTAGTAAATTTTTTATTTTTCCTAAAATTCCATAATCAGACACAGACTTGGTGCCATTGAGACCACATAAAAAATGCGGTTTAGAAATGACGGAGAAATCGATTATCATATATAAAAAAATTTAGGAATCGAAGATATAACCTCACCTGTTTTCAAAGTCGTTTAAAAAGACGAGTTTTTAAAGAAATAAGCGAGAAAAGCCTCAGAATAAATACTTAAATTATTTCTAAGAGCAATTTTCTCACGTGTTGTCGTATAAGTCTCGGATAATAAATACATAATATGAAAAACTCATCCAACTTGCTACATAAGAGAATCATGATAATGATGTTTTAGCTCACATAGAAAACATAATGTTTTGCAAAATTGTCTTGTGTATAAGCGTGTGAATCTCGTTTACCTGGAAAATTAGAAATTTTCCTGAAAAAATATCTCTATTCATAACTTTGAGCGGTAAGTTGGCCGAGGTACAACCACGTGTAACTCTGACTACTAACTGTGAAACTCGGGTTTGATTCCTGACACGATGATAATCTTGATGTCACTTTTCTGACCCTTGGTGTTTATCATGTTTATTATGGTATCTAAAGTAGTTTTATGTAAGAGTACCGTTAACCCCACACAACGAGTAAACATGATACATTAAAATTGGTATAATTATAGCTTTTAATTTTTTTAAATTAAGTTTAAATCAAAAATTTCAAATTAAATCAGTATGAAGATTTTTTGGAGAAAGGCTTACTCAAGTAGGTAACTCCACAACGCACAGTATAGAATAAGCCAAGTGGACAAAAATGTTTATTCATGGTTTTGTAACTATATCTACAAAATAGGTTTTTTTATAGTAATATAATATTTTTTTTAAAGAAAGGATTAGGAATTTTGTACAAATACTTTATTTCATGTTTACGCGATTACATTACAAAAAATATGAATAAAATTTTCTTAATAGCTAATTAGTTAATTTTTAGATATGTACAAAAATTATAAATCTTATACTAGAGGTTACACTAAAACTAATGTTCGATATCAGAATCATCAGATTCAGAATCTGATAGAAGATTGTCTTCCGGAGTTTGTGGAGGTCTTGATTGCAGTTGGAGTCGAGTCTCTACAGTGGGAGCTTTGTTGAGCTTTAAAAATGCTGGCTAATTTCATCTTAATTTCCTTTTGACATTCTTCATTAATGTCAGAGAAATCACACTTAGATAAAATAAATTCAAATAGACGATAATTTCTTTCGTAATTTTTGTTCTTGAGTCACTCTTCGAAAAACTCTATTTTAATAATAGAGTAAAGCTTTTTTTGCAAAAAAATATACTCAAGTATGCTACAGACACGTAGCTAAGTCATGTGAAAAATTCAGAGTGGATATAAAACTTTTCTAAGCTTGATAAGTTCGAAAACAAAGAAAAACATTTTTTTGTGCATTCACAAAAAGTCTACTTTATGAACGTTTATGACACATTAAAATTTTCTTATAGAAAAATAATAATGTTCATACCTTAAGAAGTAAAATCCTTTACTAAAACTTTCATATAACCTTTTATCAGATGTTAACAGTTTTTTTACAAAGGATCACCAGAGAATTATAAAGTAAGTGTATTTGAAATTAATTTAAAATAAAAAAAAGTTTTTAAAACAAGCTTTTATTTAAATGCTCTAAAAACAAGAAAATTATGTTTTTTCTTTAAAAATATTAACTTTGAACTTACAAGCTCATTATTTACAACATATATGACCATGCGCCACTAATTTAAGCTTTTAGCTTACTTGTGTCTGACAAAACACAGTTCCGGGTTTGATTTTGAAGTTGTCCTTCTTCTACACAGGTTGCAGACCAATGCTGATGACGCCCATCCCTCCAAATCATATAGTAAGCCATATTGGGTTTTAAGAGATGTTACATTATTTCTTATTATTTTCGGCAAAGGCCTTTCATTTGATACCCATATTGTACAAATGCATTAAAAATAGCTTCCCTCCATTTTGGATGGTCCGCCATATGGGATTTAGAATGATGTCACATAATTTTTCGAGTTGCTCTCATCGAGCCCTTCCGTATGACTCCCATATAGTAGAAGTGCAATAAAATAGCTATTTCGTCATCTTGGATAATACGCGATATTGCTTTAAACGAGCCTTTTCAATTGATACCCTTATTGTAGAACTGCATGAAAATAAATTTTACTATCTAAGATGGTCCACTATATCGAATTTAAAATGACGTCACATTATTTTCCGAGTTATTTTCATCGAGTTTTTTTTACGATACCCATATTGTAGACTCGCATAAAATAACTATTCCGCTATCTTGAATGGTTCGCCATTTTGGATTTATTATGACGTCACATGTTTTTCGAATTGCTTTCAACGAACTCTTTCATTTGATAACCATATTGTAAAATTGCTTTAAAAACAAATAAGTGTTCCGCTATCTCGGGTTGTCTGCCATATTGGATTTATAATGACGTCACAATATTTTTCGAGTTGCTCTAAATGAGCCCTTTCATTGGATACCCAAATTGCAGAAGTGCATAAAACAAACATTACGCCATCTTAATTAGTGCACCATATTGGATTGAGAATGACGTCACATTATTTTTGGAGTTGGTCTCGATGAGCTCTCTTAATTGATAGCCACATTGTAGAAGTGCATAAAATAAATATTCCGCCATCTTAAGTAGTCCACCATATTAGTTTAAGAATGACGTCACGTTGTTTTTCGCGTTGGTTTCAAAAACCACTTTGATTTGATACCCATATTGTAGAAGTGCATTAAAAATTACTATTCTCTTTGATGATATGCCATATTGGATTTAAAATGACGTCACACTATTTTTCGACGCACTCTCAACGAGTCCTTTCATTTGATACCCATATTGTAAAAGTGCATTAAAAATAACTATTCCGCCATCTTCTATGGTTCACCATATTAGGTTTAAAATGACGTCACGTATCCTATCATGCATTGTCATCTAAACTAAACGTGTACACAAAGTTTTAGCTTAATCGGTTGAAGATATCTTCTTCAAAATTGAGTTAAAAGATTCCACCCGAACTAGCATACATACATTGTAAGTTAAATAAAAGCTATTAAAAAACAATAATGGCTAAGCAACGAGGAAACAAACTAACAAAAATATACAGTCGAATTGAAAATCTCTCTTTTGGAGCTGGGTTTAAAATAAAATGATAGAGGATGAAGAAAACGTTATTGGTTTATTAACATGCCAAAGCTGCGGGAACCAGTTAGTATCGATACAAACAGGAAAACGGAAGTCAATAGAACCCGTAATTAACTGCGGCTTTTGATTGTAATTAGACAATTTTGTTATGTAGAATTCCAATCAATTTTGCAATCAGTCCTTTGTCTTCCCTCCAGTAGGTATGCGGTCTCTGACCCTAAACGATACCTATTAAATTACCAATGCAAATAATTTGGTTTAATATAAAATATATTCAGAGGAATATTTGTAAACATTTCTTCATCATCATCATCATCATCATCATCAGCCAGAGGACGTCCACTGCTGGACATAGGCTTCCCCCAAAGAGCGCCACAAGTCACGATCACCAGCTTGTAACCAGCGACTAACCGCGAATGTCTAGATCGTCAGTCCACCGGGTGGGCATTTCTACTTGCGTATTGGTATCGCTGACTAACAGTCGCAACACAAACAATGCTTTCTTTCAAGTTAGACCAATCTGGAATTACTCAAGAGACTTAAATATTTTTACATATTTTCATTTAAATTTATTAATTTCTCGTAAGTGTAATTTTAATTAATGTAATATGAATCCAACTCGGATGGTCAGCGCCCGGGAAGCTAAAAGGGCATCTTCTTGTCCAAATTACAGCAGAGCCTAAAGTCGAAAGTCTTCGACAAGTGTGTTTCCGGTGATAACAAACGCAACTGAGATTTGGCCTAAGACTAAAATATGTGGGCCTCTTAAATAAGCTCAGAGTCGCTCAGCGTGCTATGAAGAGAGAGCTATGCTCAGTGTTTCTCTGCGAGATATTACCCGTAATTCGGTGATCAGTAATAGAAGGAGAGTAACCGACATAGTTCAGAGAATCGGCAAGCTGAAGTGGCAATGGTTAGTCCACATTGCTCGCAGAACCGATAACCGCTGGGGAAGAAAGGTTCTCGAGTGGCGGCCCCGCACCGGAGAGCGTAGTGTTGGACGACCTTCCACCCGGTGGACTGATGACTTGGTCAAAGTCGCGGGGCGTCGCTGGATACAAGCGGCTGGTGACCGTGACTACTTATGGCGCTCTTTGCTAGATGATGATTAGGAATTCATGTGTTATGCTTACATTAACAATAATAATTTGAGATTTATTATGATATGGATCATGATGTTAGTAACTATTTACTTAATTATTTCAAATGTATGAATTGTAATGTCTGATACGGATCTTTGTTTTCCGAAATAAAGAATTCAATTATAATGAAGGCCGTGTAAATATTCAATGACGTTATAAAACTTTAAAAAAAAGATAGCACAAAAACGTTTGCAAGTGAAAAACTTTTACTTATTTAATATTAAATATCAAAAAGAGAAACTTTATCAAACCTTCTACTGATCATAAAAAAAGGGGAGGTTTTAATTTTAAGTATGCCTCAACGAATAGTTATCCAAATAAAACAGGATATTTGTAACTAACAGCTTTCAACCTTCTTTTATTCTTAACGTTAGCAAAAGATTTGCCGAATACCACATTGTGCATGTGCTCTAGTTGTGCCTACCAATTCAAAGAAACAAGCGTGAAAATACTTACCTAAATCAATTTGCACTTATTTAAAGTACCATGGGTAGTAGAACTGCAGTTTAATTCTATTAGTTGCCAGTAGAGGCGCTGATCAAATTAATCATATAAATAGTGTACAAAAACTCTCATGAAGTATGGAAAAATAATTTTAAGGGCTCAGAGCCCTCACAAGTGTGTAAATTTAGTTTTCTTACTAGGAGGAGTACTGTTTAACATTTATATGCAAATAATTTACTAAGAGACTAGGCAGTGCGTTTAAACTCATTGCAATGTCGTACTGTCAACTCGTAAAATGCGAGCATAGGATTACCGTCATCTTTAACACCGTGTCATCCTACTAGGTGGTAGAGTTTCGCAGCGATGCACCCGGATTGGTACCACCGTCTTACCAATTCCTGCCCCATAACGTGCAATGCTTGCCGTTGACGTGTTCCGGTTCGGATGGTTAGGTAGCCGGTAAATTTACGTTTGCTCGAGGCCTAACAGGTTGGCAATGCACCATTACCACCTTCGAATTATTTAGGCGGCGTGAATTTCTTACTATCAGGAAAGACGCACGCAAACGGTGCGATCTGTCCTGCGTCCGGGAAGATAGGCTAGCTACCCTACCCTGCGGAGTGGAACATGACTGAAGCATTATGGCAGCAGGAAGAGCTACCGCCCACCGCCCTGCTCCGTACCCCACAAAGTTGCTGCTCAGCACTTTACCACCAGTAAAGCGTTTATCATAGACGTGAATAAGCAGGCAGCTGATGATATGAGAACCGTAAACCACAGACACTTTAAATCGATGTATAGCCAGGGCTTATAGCACATGCAAGTCAACCGACTGTCCTACTTTCCACTACGGAACACGACAAAACGAACACGGACATTTTTATAAATGGAATAGGGACTAAACATAGGAATAAAAATGGACCGGGAAGCCACTGCATCGCAACCTTCTACCTAGCTGTGACTGACTCTGATTCTTTATATTTCAGAATCAACAGAAAAATCCCACATTGAAAGATTTAACTGAGACAATTTAATTTTCTTACTTTTTTTACTTTTTTTAAACCCAGTAAAACTAAGAACACGACTACAATTTCGTTATAACCCTAAAAAATAAACATTAAAAATAACTCAGTAACTGTGGCCAGGTTCAAACATATTTACAAGAGACCATCTCTGAACTTTCTGTACTGATGTTTATAGAAACAAAATCCTTTCTATAAACATCCACATCAAACATATAAAAAGCTTCTACTTTCTGGAGTTAGTTCAAACTCAATTTACTGTGTAATGTAAACTATAATTCTATTAATATTTTAAATGCGAAAGTTTGTATGTTTGTTACTCCTTCACGCAAAAACTGCTCAACCCATTTTTCTGAAATTTGGCATACACATAGAGGGTAACTTGATTTAACATATACTATAATTTTTATTTCAAAAAAACGTTTTTGTGTGGCCATTAACCGCACTGGCAACGCCGCGGGCAACAGCTAGTGTGCAATAAATCTGACTAAACATTTGATAAATTTGCGTGTGGTTGAGGGTGACTTAAACTAATAATCGAAACAAACATAACTGTAATAGACGGGAGGTCTAATTTCATAATGTTTATTATAGTTTACAAACTGTTGCCAGCGACTTCACCCGTGTTTTCACAGGAACCGGTTATGCGATCGGAATCAAAAGAATCCATGCCAACTAAAATGAAAGAGTGTACACTAAATCGCTGTCAAAGAGAGTGTTTTATATTTGCTATCTCTAGTGGCCAATAGGAAAACAATAGAGATAACAAACACAAATAACGTCATTTGATGTACAGTTTTCCATTTTGAGTTGGCAACTGAGTAACTTAATCAGCATCCAGGTCACAAACTATCTGTGTTACAAATTTCACACAAATCCGTTCAGCCATTCGAGCGTGAAAGAGTAACAAACAAACATACAATTTTTTTTTATGTTACAGGAAGGCAAACAAACAGATGGTAAGAAATTCACGCCGCCTAGAGACACCAAAGGTGGTAATGGTGCGTTGCCAACCAACCAACCAAACTTTCGCATTTATAATATTAATAGGATAAGGATTAGGATTAGGATAAGAAAGGATTAATCACAGTCATGTTTTTAAGTTTGTTAAACGCGTGGGAAGGGTTTAGATTAAAACTGAATAAGTACAAAGTCTTTTTAGGGTTCTGCAGCTAAAGGCAAAAAACGGAACCGTTTTAAACAACCGTACCGTTTTAAACAAACAAAGTTGCATGCAGTTTGTCGGTAAGATATCTAACTGTGGCCACTCTTATCTCAAACAATTTCGTGGCATTTTAGTTTCTTTGAAGAAAACTACAAAAGTATGAAAAAAGTACGAATTACTACGTTGATTAATAGAAATCTAGCAAAAAGTAGTCGATGACGTTAAAGATACTTTTGTTATAGAAATGGGTGTCGAGTTTGATGATAATGATTTAGAAAATTCAGGTACAGGAAAATCTTATAAACCTAATCATATACATATCTCATTGTTAATTTATAATCTCTCTCTGTGTAATTAACGTTTAGTCTTCATGATTGACTAATAACAGCTTCAAATATATCCGTTGTAAATATTTATGCGAAACAATAAAGTAATGGATTTTTAAGATGCCAAATTACTTTCCTTATGTTTTGGCATTCACGTTAGTATTTTGCCATTAGTCAAGTAGACATTTGCATCAAATTGCAATCGGGATTCAAATATAATTAGTCGTCAATAAGTCATGTCTGGATCTTGGGTAAAGCGGTGGCCTCATTACTCAAGCTCGTATAGTAAGATTTGGCGGCAACGAGGAAATACATGATACGCTAATTTCTTCATGACTATTTCATTTGTGCACTTTTACTGAACAAAATTGTACAAAACGCCAACTAAATTGACCAATTTCACTCAATATAAACACGAAATTCAATATTGTAAAAAAACTTAGACTATCTTTTCTCTTCTATCTTCTCTTTAATTTTAATGAGTTTAGTCAGTAGTTTGACAGTAGAGAATGGCAAACTCTGTTGTCATTTTTGTTCAGTAAGCTTTGGTCATCATGAAAATGTTCAACTATCTATGAAACACTAAAATGAAAGATGGTTCAGTTGCGAACGTGAACACAGGCCTAACGGCGGAGTGAAAATAACTTTCAATATGTTATTACTTTGTAGTTGCTCTATAGCAACTAAAAGTCAACAATTGAATTGTGTTTGCTTGAAAGCCACGCTTTAACTCAAAATGATTTTTTGATAAAATACTTGGTTGAGTTAGTTGCGATAAACCATTTTAAAAGACGGTTTTGATATTAAAAATCAAACTTTAATTGGGAAATATGGGCACTATGTAATATAATGCTTAGCACCAAAGTGAAGATGAGCCAGGTTGCCAGTTCATTATGTGTTAATTCTAACTTGATATTATATTTAAGGTATAATATTCTAGAAGTCCCGACTTATGTAGAAATTTCAAGTCCTTTGTAGTACGAATAATAAATGAACTAGCAAATCTCTTAAGCTTATGCGGGTCATATCGTCTAAGTGGTGATAGCTTGTGGTACGTGTTGAGTCGCGGTAAAGGAATAGAGAAATTTGGATTTTAGATTGTAACCTCTGACTTCTACATATATTATTAAATACTAGCCAAACCGGCAAACTTCTTTCACTTGAGGCTCTATACCCTCTGCCTGGCCTGAAGGGGGACTTTGGCGTGAGCTGTACTTTCAAATGTTTATCTACATTCCGGATTTCAAGTTTTTGGTCACTTTTTACTACGTGTTGGTAATTGGCATGCCTGTAAGTTATAAACTAGAAAAATATTACTTCGAAAAAATACGAGATAATTTGTAAAGTACAAACTACAAAACAAAAGAAATAATGAAATCACACTATACGTGACTATTGCCAAAATTGCATTAATCCTTTTGACTTTTACCCCTCTAACACGGGAACTTCTTTAGTATGCGTGATAAAAAGTAGCCTATAACCTTCTTTGGACACACGGCTGTGTGTCCGCCAAGTTCGAGCAAAAAAAAAAACGACACACCGGCCGTGGGTTATATTACAGAAACCATTTCGGGCCAATTTCGACCCCCCTTTAAATCAAAATTTATTTTATCTACGCATATGAAATTTCTAGTATCTGTTGAGACCTCCTTACTTATCTAAAATACAAAATTTCATTAATATACCTATTGTAGTTCTTGAGATATTGACGTCAGAATATCGCTATTTTTACTATACACTCACTGACTGACTGACTCACTCATCAAAAACCTAGACCACTTCCAATGGTCGTATTGACTTGAAATTTGGCATGGAGGTAGGTCTCTAGGTCAAGGTAAAGAGAAAAATCTGAAAATGGCCAAGTGTGAGTCAGTTTCAAAAATAATGAAGCTGTTAATTTATACCCCTAAGGAACTAAAACGAACTAAATGGATCTATCTTCCAATGTTCGTAACAACCTGAGATTCGTAACGAAGGTTTGTATTTAGTCAAATTAAAGTAAAAATCTAAAAACGGCCAAGTGTGAGTCACTTTCGGAAATAACGAATACTGTGTAACTTTGATCCACTATAAGTATGGAGCGAAAATGAATTAGTAAGTACTGTGGTCTAGCTAGTATGTTGAACTTGACTGCATGAGGTCCCGGGTTCAAATCCCGGGTCGCACAACAAAAAGAAAATTTGATTTTTCCAATTTTCTTATAAAAAATGTTGCTCAGGATTGGATATGTGCCCGGTTGGCGGTAGGCTTGCCACCTATCACAATGTGGGGCTTAGTGTATTCGGCTAGTCTCGGATGCCCTGGTTGTGCCTCTGCCTACGTCTTCGGGGATATGGGCGTGAAGGTACTTTAAGTACTTATTTAAGTAGGTACCTAAATCTATACCCAGATTATTGATAAATGCGCCCGACGCAAGACAACCCTCTGTGCTTGTCTGTCGCGGGAATCGAACCCGCGACGGCATACGACCTGCAAAGCAGGGTCACTACCGAACCAATACCTATGCGCTAAATCCACGGTTAAAATTTAAGAAAATAAAGGTGTCGGTCGGATTCAGATATTTTATATACTTAGCCACTCGTCAGCTCGGCAGACGTCCGGCGCGGCGGTTTCACGATCATAGTGTAGTCAAAGATTAGCTAATAGTGAGATGCCACTGCACTGCCCATTCTAGGCTACACAATAGGGCACCAATTATAATGCTGGTAGGTAGCATACTTACTTAGGTACCAACTAAATATGTTGTTGTTGATTTAACTATTTGTAAGTAGGTACACTTTATAGGTGTACGGAGTTTATTTATTGCATACTCGTACGTATAAATTAAAAATATAATAAACAACCTTACAAAAATAAATGAAATCCCACCCAAAACATATATGTGAAAGGCTGTCAAGTTCGATAATATGGGAATGCTTCGCCTATAAAAGAAGTGAGATCAAAATAAGTACCAAGTTCCATACACATACCTCAGTTAAAAATAGTTACAGGAATGCACACTTGATTTTCCGCAGTTTGAAAAGTAGATTCTGAATAAATATCATAATTGCCAAGTAACATCATTAAAAAGTAGGTACAGAAAAAAATAAAAAATGTTATCAGGAAACTGCTGAAAAAACAGGTTTGCGTTCCTGTAAGTATTAGAATTTTAGGTATTTAATATGATATTTATTATATATACAAGCCCAAGATGAAAACCCTAGCACAATCGCCTTGGGTAGTTGTTAAAAATGAGGTAGGTACATACATGAGAATAATGAGATTGACTTTTGTACTTGTCTATTATTTTTTGTGATGGAAGGCCAAATTAAGAGAAACATTTTTCGCGAAACAATAATTAAGCAAGTTATACTAATCTTTTATACGTTTTCATGCCTTTTTCCAAAAAAACTTATATATTTACAACATTCTTTTCTCTTGTTTTGATTTATAATTGTCTTGATTATCTGCGCCTATACAATAGTATAAAATCTGGCTTTTATTTGTGATACATTTTGTTTGCGAGAAGCACGGACTAGCTAACGACCTTTTGCATATTTACTTGCACAGTCATTCACTTTCGGGGCCTCTGTATCCCGGGGGCCTCGTATTCTTGTTACGGCCAAACGTCACTGACTTAACATGAGGCTCAGACACAAACGGAACCTGCTCCCGTTTGTTGGTTTTTGTTTTTGTGATGTATATATTAGATGTCTATTTCTGAGCGAATTTGTCAAACTTATCCCAGACTCTAGTAAGTTAATAAAGTATTTTTATGTATTCGTAACGTTGACAGACATCTGCAACACAGACACATAATTTGGTTAGTATGGCGTTAGATCAATTTGTGTAACTTTTTCAGGTATATTTATTCGTTTATGGACAAAATACATGCAAGTTACATTTCTCGTTATAAAATAACTAATCAACAAATAATCGTCAAAATTCCTTCATCGCGTTATTATTGTGGCACGCTACTTTTTTAATAGAATGAAAGGATTTTCCAATGTTTTAAAATTTTATCACGCTGTCCTTGAAATAAAATGAAATTTTAATTAATTGCTGTATATGGCTGTTCTAAGTTCTTATAATGATATTATTTAAGCATCCTAACAAGACATTGTGGTGTGCAAATATTTTATTAATATTGGTACAATAAAATATTTATTTAAATTTTAATATTTTAAGGCATTTACTAATATTTATTACAAGCTTCATAATTTAGTCCTATTTTAAATAACTTCAAAGAAAAATAATTGTCGTCCCATCTACAGCACCCTACCACCGTTTCCAGTCCTGGCCTGTCTGAAGAGAAACGGAAATACAAACTCCCATGTAATCAAGCCTATAACCTATCTGCATTTTAATACCACCGTTTCCAAACCTAGCCAGCTAGGAGAAGTGACGGCAACACATTCTATGGCTACCATGAATTGTTAAATTATAGTTGAGTTATAATGACTAAACATACCTATTTTATTAATTATGCTTGTCTGCAAGATTTTTTTATCATAACAGTATATCTTCTGTGAAATACTTTTAACGGGAGTTAAGATTATTCTTTTTTAATAATATTGATTTTTTCAAATGTTTTCGATTACTTATTCTATAGTAACAATACGTGTATAAATAGAACAGAATTGCATAGAAAACATTTTTGTACACATTGACCTTACAAGAGGCACTTGTGATGAGTCTAAATAATAATAATAATAATGTTTATTTTTTATATTGTTAAGTGTATAAACTTAGAAAATAAGAAATAATGCTAATAAATGATAGAAATAATAATAATAAGAACGCGGCCACACTCTGAGAAGATCCGGCAAGAAACTCATCGGGTTAGTCTTTTTTTTCCTAATTCTAACTGTCCACACTGATTAATTCTTACACCAATTGTGATTTAGAGAAAAAGAAAAGTCAATGTAAAATGTAATGTGTTTAATGTGCGATTTAGTTTTAATTAGAAAGGACACCTTCATCACGTGTTCCACCATATTTTGTATCCCGGACTCAACAATTAATTAACTTAAATGTGGTTAGCCGGGATATTTAAACAAATGACTAAATAAACACGAACGAATGAGTTAATATATAGTTTATTGTGAATCAACTATTGACCGGCTCGTTTGATGAGCGGTAATTGTACACAACTAACGCCATTGAACCGCGAGGCTCGGGTTCGATTCCAACGCATTTTAATATGAACATGTAGATGTCTGTATGTATGGTCTATGTTTATTAAATTGTTTGTGGCAAAAGATCGAATAAGCACGGGGCTCTTTTGATGTCAACAAACAACTAAGGCCCATAGACACCATAGATGTTGTAGGTGCGTCGCAGTCCTATGACCAGGGTATTAGGCTGATTGTCAGGAATAGGCAAAGCGTGGATATTTACCTGGCCAACCACAGCACTGAACCCACATATCCAATACTGCCTGGCTGGTAGACATATGGTAAATGGCAATTAACATGGATATTATCCAGAATCAGATCCTGGAATGGTTGCGATGGGACTACCTCAGAACTAAATGCCGTTATAAATAAAAATAATTTTCAAAATAGACTCACAAAGGACAGAGAAATCGGTTAACATACATAAAAAATATGTAAGAATAAGGTTATACAGAAATTACGAAAAAAAAGTATCTTCACGCCCATATAATCGAATAGGCACAACCAGGGCACCTACAACTAGCCCAAAACACTAATTCCCACAATGTTATAGGTGACAAGCCTATCGCCAACTGGGCACATATCCAATCCCGAGCATCTTTATTTTTAATAGAAATGGAAAAATACACATTTTGTATTTTTTTTGTTGCCCGACCTAGGGATCGAACCCGGGACCTCAAAAAAACAAGTCCGACGCCGGTCCGCTAGACCACCGGGGCGATAGTAATGTTAAAAAAGTACTCAATTGTAGGACAAATCTTGGTGGGACGAACGGGAATAACCCATTATACCACTACGTGGTATTACAATACAATACACTATTTTAACGTGAAGTACTTCTACAGTTCACTAGAATCAGTTCAGTATAAAACCTCAAACATCCAAAAAATTTCGAACATAATCTTTTCCATCTATTTTTACTTTAAACAGGAAACTTCAACAAAAGTTTAAAAAAACAGAAAACTCAGATCCACAGAAAATATACCAGACCATATCATGCCAAGAAAACATGTTTTCCACTTCATTTAATAATGGGTGAGGCGTGTCCTATAAATATTTTAATGCTGTAACACAATTTTACATGGAATTCGTTTAAAGAATATATTAACAAAAGTTGGCAGGCGCGGTTAGTGTTGAATAAACATAGTGACGTGCATCGACCAACTATTTTGTCTGATGAAATTTATTTTGAACGAACTACGCCCTGTTAGATTGGGCGGGCACCTTTAGTTAACCTGGTTCATTGAGTAAAACAGTTGTATGAAAAAAGGATCTAACGTTCAAGAATTTCCTGCAATAAAAAATACATCTGTTCCCAGGATGGAACTTTATACGATATGCAAGTGAAAAATATAGTCAGATACAACGCCTCATGCAAAAGAATTTAATCAGTCTGATTTCTTGCAAAAAGGAGAAATTTAACAAGGAAGTGGTTCACTTGAGTGCAAGCAACTGCACGGAGTGTAAGGGTGCAAGGCTGCCTATATTTTCTTGCCGTCCTTTAAGGAATGTGTAAGTTCTATTCTTAAAGAAAACTAAGTTGTGATATTTTGAAGACATTGCGACTAGTAATTTAATTTAGTAGTTTAACAGTGGTGTACTGCGAGCTAGAAATATTTACAAAAATTGTCATAATTTCAAATTGTTCAGGATAACTTAACGTTCTAAAGCGAGGTCTCCATGTAACTTCTAAAGCAAACATTAAACCAAACAACACTTAGAAGCACTTATGATAGACGAAGTAGGAAACGAGAAAGAAGCTTACGTCTTTGAGTCTAAGAATAAAATCGGCTAAAAATTAAAACTGTTCAGGACGCATGCATAAATGCGTAGGCATTAATTTGAACCAATTTATTGTGTTAATAATAAAAAACATTTTCAATGTAATTTTGGCGTTGGAAGTTTTATAGTGTGCTCAATTTAATATTGGCAGTTTGTAAATTTGTTAATCAGTAACTATCTCATGTCATTCGATTAGGTAGGATTACAGACAGCTGCCGCTCGGTCTATACAAAACACATACGTGTTAGATCACACCTTATTGTTTAGACATTTTTCTGATAGACTATAAACTTCATTCGTTAATTATAGTATTTTTCCATTGGACTATTCATTTTTTATAATTAGGCTGAGTGAAACTGCAAAAACCAACTTCAGCTATTTCCCTGTAACCACTTTGCGATTTTGACAATTCGTGTTTCGAAAGATAGCAAACGGATTCGAAATGATCCCAAACAAATTTTATCATTATTCTTCTAGTAGTTTTTGAGTATTTGGCTATTGGCTGAGCAAACTGACAATAAAAAAATCATGCAGTCGAATTTAGAACCTCCTAGTTTGGAATCAGTTAAAAATCGACAAAGAGCTATGTAATACGTAAAATTATGTCCTATTTAGCGTGTAGTCGTAATAACCTTTAAAATTTCATCAAATGCTGCCTACATGTTGTTGCTGGCAACATAGCGTATGCTGCTGGACTCTGGCCTTAAAATGTTCTTACTCTAGGATCAGGGGCCCTACCATTAACGCTTAGAGCAGCATTATTCCCATCTTTCTAAATGTCTGCCTTTACAAGCAACTTTATGGTATACATCATAAGGTTGCCTTTCTCCGAGGACATTATTATTATTTAAATAATAATGGTCTATGAGCTTATGGTGACCCTCTTGATTTGCAACTACCTACTGCTGACGCGTATCTTTGCAAATAGTTTCATGAGTTCTTTTTCTTGCGAGGATTTCCAATGAGTTTTGAGCAAAGAATTTTCAAGAAGATGGTCAACAAATGTTTTAGAAGCCTTCATCTTATAAGCAGCTAACTCTTGTTGTTCTCTATATCAAGCATCCCTTTCGCATTTTTTCCAATCATATTTTTTTTAAGAAAGTAAGAATCTTCACGCCCATATCCCCGAAGAGGTAGGCAAGGGCACAACCAGGGCACCCACGACTAGCTAAAGACACTAAGTCCCACAATGTGATAGGAGGCAAGCCTTATCCTATCGTCAACCGGGCCCACACCTAACCGAGCAACATTTTTTTAAATTAAATTAATATAAAATTTTCTCTTTGCAGAAATCAGTAAACGCCACCATTTTTTATTATAAATGTAAAATAAAATAATAATATTTTGGTTCAAACTCGTGCCTGTAAAAAATAACAAAAAGTCCAGCAACTGTTTTTGTTGATCAACATTATTGATGAACTGTTACTCAACAAAAGTTAATTAAGCAAACACGGGTTAAGTGGGCCGCTTTCGACCCCAAAACGATATCTATATAATTCTAGTCTGTCAAATCGACAGTTTGTCATTTTTACGCAACATGGGAAAACATAAACCAATGTAAATCTAGGTTTTTTGTTACCGATAGCGTGGGATAATTTTATTATCCTTGTTTTACCTAACAGCTTTTTTAATAAGAGCAGTGATCAAACATACTGCTATGCTGATGGTCTAAAGACGACATATATGTTGCAGGTGCGTCAGGTGTGTCCTGCAGCCAGGGTATTAGGCTGATTGTGCTATTACTTATGGTAGGGCTCTTCAGACTGGAACATGACAGTCTCTATGGCGAGAGTAATAGGTACGGCGTTTCCCGGCGTAGACTTATATTTTAACATGTTTTCGCCTCTTACAAGCTGACAGGCAGAGAGGCGGATGATTTATTCTACTTAACGGACCTAGACCAACACGGGGAAATAAATTAAGCAAAGGTTGAAGGTAATACACTAAGCTGGAAGATTGGAAGAAAGAAAAGGAAGAGAAAATGATATTTCTCTTATGATGCTTAAGGTGAAAAGACTTTGTAATTTTTAGCTGTTCCAGAAATAAAGAAGTAGTAAACTTTTGTTCGTATGCAGGGGTGATCAACCTAGGTATGGTTGAGATTGAGTAGGAACGGAAGCGTTTTTTTCTTTTTTCACTGGGATATTTTTTCATTTAATTAACTTAAATAGTCAAATTTATAACTTATGTGCAATAATAGCTGCAAATTGCAAAAATGACTTCGATTTTAATTATGATGTCTTTTAAGAAAACTAAGATTGAGTAATTTCCTATTTTTCGCTGGGATTCAATCATTGGATCCAGACTTGTGAATAATGGGAACCCTTTAGAAGTATGCATTTTAAAATTAAAAAAAAAGAAAACCGGTTAAGAAACGACGAAGAAATCGATGTTCCATACATAAAGAAATGTGGAAATCGAATACACAACCTAGGTAGTTTGGCAGATAGGGACCAACGCGTGGACTATAGTCATTCACCTGATAGTAAAGGACAACATTTGTATCTATAGGCAACCATACCATAGATACTACTCTTACCATACTACACTCTACCATAGATATTACTCTTGTCACTATCTTATGACTAGGAGCATAGGCCAAATATGCAAGTTTATCGGCTACTCTTTGGAGGATTCCAACCAGACACAACAATGGCGAGGACTGATTTCATGTTGGTAGAAAGAGAAATTTGGTATGGTTGAAGTATTAAGGCAAACAGGCGGACGAAACCAAGTGTAATGTTTCTACAAAATGATTCAATATACAAAAAATTCAATGTTTGGATAAACGATGTAGCAGGTAATTGCAATTACTTGGCAAACCTATTCTGAATTTCTTACAAAGGGCCATAAATCTCATCCAAGGAATTAGGTACAATCAAATACTACGAAATTTAAGAGACATTTATTTTGTTACTTAGGCTAGTATTTACACAAGATCCAAACACAGCCAGACCTTAAACATTTTATTAAAAAAAGCAAGTTTCTCAACATTCGTAAACTTAAATGCTCGTAGACTGGCAGTAAATAAATATGTACAAATAAAATACAATTAGTAAATTAAATAACGAAATTAGAAGTTTCATTAATTATAGCAGAATCCACTATAATGAAACTCGAATGCTCGTATGTCAGCAGGTAATAAAAATGTTTGAATAAAATATTAACTTCAATTAAATTACAGAATAATGTTATCTCTCTGGTCTGGCAGTCTGGCGTTTTTCTTTATTTAATGCAGAATCATACCAATGTTACTAATCAAAAGTATGTTTATGCGTCTTTCGTAGATTTTTTACGGTGTATTAATTGAGTGGAGTCTAGTGAGTATTTTTTATAAATGGGAATGGTGGCGTATAGATACCATACATGTTGTAAATGGAGCGTTACTGTCTAGCGGCCAGGATATGAGGCCTATTGTACAAGTCTACCGGTAACCTTACTCTCTGGACCGGAACATGACAAGTTGTTTCACGGCACTCTAGCAACATTGGTCTTGTTGGTGATGAAATATTTAACCTATACTTTACTATGTACTGCTAGATAGAGAGGCTGATGGTCTATTCTATTGAAGTACCCAGACGTAAATGGGAAAACCATATGGGGAAAGAAGGAGGGGAAGAAGTATATTTTTAACCCGATATTTAAAGTTGCAAGTTATATAATATATATCTCTCATCATTAACTTTAACTAATTATTTTGTAAATGGGCGCTGCAATGAGCATCATCGAGTATTTTAAAAAATAGGGACAATAATTTGCTAACTAGATTAACTATAATGATAGCCTCATGCAGTACTTACTCTTTTAAAGTCCCATAATAAAAACAATGTAGCATGAAATGAAACGTACCTCGCCTCATTGGTTGAGTGGCTAGCGTGTCGCGCTTAACGACACTGACCAATCGCGAGGCTTGGGTTCGAATCCCGACGGGGGCAATCATTTGTGTGATAAAGATTTAGTTGTCTCCATTACCGGGTCTGATTGTTTAATAAATTTATTCTGGTATCTATTTAAGTATTTCTACATATCTATTAGAATCTTTGACCAACGCCCATAGCACAGGCATACAAATTGCTTACTTTGGGTTTAGACAGAATTTGTGCAACTTGTCCAAGAATATTTATTATATATTTATTGCTCGTTTAATAAATGAAATAGATATTCAGTAAACTCAAAATTTTCTTCAACTCTAGTATTCCAACAACAATTTTACCGAATTTATGGTGAATCTATGGTAGTAGTATGGTAGTTTCTCTGACATTATGAAAACGATTTTGTTTACATGTGAGGTACCTAAAGTGTTAGCCATCAACTCAAGATCTGGTGAAAAAAAATAAATCCAAATTATTTTACTCTTAAGCAATGTCATACCTAAAAAATTATAAATACATTTTGAAGTGAAAACTTCTTTAGTGGCGTTGCGCGCACGCACAAAAAAAAAACTTCTAAATTCACGTCAACACACGTGACCTGATCGTAAGACGGCGCAGGGCGAATGTTCGTGTTGTCATATTTGTGTACGATAGCGCAATAAATGAATATTGTATTCTATCACATAAATGATAGTACTTTCAAACTGATAATGAAAGCAATTCGTGCAAAATTATTCCATACACATTCCAAAATATCAAAAATGCATAACGTTAATATTCAAGTTTTCACTTCTGCCGGCACTCACGGAGTGCAACCATTATTATTATAGTATTTAAATATAACTATATACATTTAAATTTCAAAAGTTTTATCGTTACATTATTTTATAAGTTTCAAGTATTGGCTTAAAAGGGTTAGCTTTTGTATATATACTCATGTCTTCTCGGCAAGTTACATACGTGGTAACTTTTTTAAGCAACTAAGATCATATCATGATACGGTGTTTTTGGATCTTGCTCTAAAAAAAAATTTATATTATCTGGAACATTTAGCTCAGTTTTCTAAGTTTATTTCGAATGAATTAGAAAAAATTAGGCTTCAATCAGTATAACATTTAGCAATTATTGTTTTTGAAGTATAAATATACTCTTATTGTATTTGGATCCATCTGTGCTTCTTAAATATTTACATAAAAATATCTTATATACAAGAAGAAGACATACATTACATTTTATACATATACATACATTTTTGTGTAAATGTTATACATTTTTTTTTTACATTCTTATACATACCTCAGTTTACCCGTGTGTTCATCACAACATGTTCAGGAAATTAATACACGGCCAAGCCGCAAAAGTATCTGATTGCCGTATTTAAATTCATAGATTTTGTTTTACTGATATTACTTATTCGGTTACAACATTATAAACACTAACATTATAAACATAAGTTTTCAAACGTTTTTTCCTCCTGTTCAAAACGATACTTAACGGTTTTTTTTGAATGACTAATGTGTTGCCAACCTCGTGGTTTTTACAACTTCACCGGGCTTTGTGGGCCGAGCAGAGTGCTCAGCCCGAGACATCATTATTTAGATGGATTTGACTGTTCCCTACAACGGTAGCAACAAGTTCTGTCTCCCGGGAGACCGCACCTCGACTTGGTGCTGCGTTCTGATTACTGGGTGGACACCAACTTAACGGTACAAACGAAAAGACGAGCGTTAAAAAACCCTTGACTCTAAAATCAGATAAAATAAAATTTATTTTAGGAGCCACGTTTCCTCGTGGTAAATTCAATTTGTATGAACAAGTCATTAGTATTCTATGAGCATCAGTCCAAGCTATTATTTGCAGTATATGTCAAGGTGGAGTTCGTTAGCATATTTACAATTAACGTTAATTAAAAATAGTATAATTTCAATTTCAATAATTACAGTTTCAATCATTAAAATTTGGAGTTTCAATAGTTATGAACGAATTGTGAAATGCAAAATATACATTATTCGAAAAACTTAAATCAACTCGTAATTTATTCTTGATATTTAACTCTTCAAACAAATATAATTCTACACCATAATCAAATTTATGTATCATAGATATTATACAAATATTTTTTTATTGAGTTGGTATCAAGCCAATGCATATTATTATTATTAATTTTTTGTAACGGGATTTAACGACACCGAAGGCAGTAAAATCATCGTTAAATAAATCGAAGAGAATTAGTTAATATCTATACTTTACCAATATTATAAAGCTGAAGAGTTTGTTTGTTTGCTTGAACTAGCTAATCTCAGGAACTGCTGTTCCGATTCGAAAATACTTTCATTGTTAAACAGTCCATTTATCAAGGAAGGCTATGTGCTATATATCATGACTAATAGGAGTGGAGCACCAATAAATAATGTTTTAAATAGTGGGATTTTGATTTCCTATTGAGAGCTTCCGTTGCGTGCGTTGCATAAACGGTTAAAGACGGTTTCAAATAACGGTTTTTGCAAAAAATATTTATGACAGAATTGTTTCAGTTCTAAAAAAATGTCCGCGACACAATATTTCTATGTTTTGAGGTTAGCTGAGTATAAGCCTTTTATGCTAACCAAATTTGTTTTAAAATAATGCATTATTTGCGAAGCTGTTTTTATAAACATGATGTCAATCCTTATCCAATTAAATACGTTATTCGTCACAAGAATTTTATTTAAAACAAAATTGCCCTGTACATCCATTCGCTTTAAATTAATATCTTAGGAGATATCGCAGTTTTAAAATACACAGCCTATCGACCGCAATTTAGTTAACATTTTATATTTATTCTTTGCAGAATAACATCGAATAATAATTTTCAAGCGAATAAGTTTTGTTTTAGTTTTTTATACTTTGTTTATTTCCTTAACTAAATGGATACATTATTTGATTTTGTAGTATTTTAGGGTAATTCTTTTAGCGTTTATAAGCAATATCCTGTTGTATAGTAATCTATTTTTGAGTAAATATTTTTTTATACATACACTTGCATAAATCATAATATATTATTTACTAATAAATAAAACAATGCCGAAAACTAGATCTCAACGGCTGCGACTTCTGCGCAGCAAAGACAGAGGATGAAAATGAGCTTGATGTTGAGTCGGAGTGTAATAAAAAAACTTTCTTTATCCTGAAACTGTCTTTAATTTTCATGTACCCTACACCTAGAGTGACCGCTCATGCCACTCTACCCCTGGAGGAAGTTTAATGTAAAGTTACCATTGTTGGCCTTAATGAATTTTCAAATTTAAAATTTTGTTGCTAGAATTCCTAAATATGTGTTTCTAAAAAAGTGTCTTCACGCACATATCCCCGAAGAGTTTGGCAGAGGAACAACTACACATTTTCCATTTCTGTTTTTTGTTGCTCGATCCAAGGATTGAACACCCAAGGTCTTAAGAAGTCATGTCCGACGCCGAACGGTTAGAGCACAGATGTAATTTTCTGTAAGAGTTTTCCATAACATTGGATAAAGTTTCATTGTTTCTATATACATTGGATACATTCACACATTTCACACTAATTGCCGATGTGCATATAAAACTGTAGAGTGTAGAGACAATAACGTATTCCTTCTATTTAAATTAGAAAAGAGAAAGTGTGTGTGTTCCATTTTCATGCTGAAATTTCTAAAATTAAATAAAAAATTAGATTAAACTTTGGTGAAGGGCGTAGTCAATTAGATTAAACTTTGGAAAGGACATAGGCTAATTATCTCAAAATTTCAACAGTTGCGTTAGAGAGCTAAATATATATTTAACAACTAGACTGCGAGTGCCAAGAAACGGGAACAGCTAGTAAATAAATAAAATTCTAATATAATTTTACAACATGTTTGCGATTCCTTAACCACAGTTTGCTGTCCCGCGGAAACACTTAGACAAT
This sequence comes from Calephelis nemesis, assembly GCA_002245505.1. Taxonomy (NCBI): domain Eukaryota; kingdom Metazoa; phylum Arthropoda; class Insecta; order Lepidoptera; family Riodinidae; genus Calephelis; species Calephelis nemesis. Next base: position 171,516 of record NJDD01000821.1, read on the forward strand.
CACAACATTTAACGATACCATCGCTTTGATTTGACGTTACACAAGAACAATGAAAAGCAGGTTTTGCATTTACGGTATTAGTATTGAAATATGAATGGATAATCTATACCTACATCATGTTTATTATATTTATGAATTGTGAACTATTTATATTATTGTAATAAATAAATGAAATTATTTTTAAATTAACGCCTAGTTGTGTGGCATTGGATTTGACCTGTAACAAACATGTTTTTTAAAATTTTCTAATACAAACAATGTTGCCTAGTTATGTGCTATGTACCCTGTTGGCGATAGGCTTGTCATCTATCACATCGTGGGACTAAGTGTCTTCGGCTAAGCATAGGTGTCCTGGTTGTACCTCTGCCTATACCTTTGGGATACGGGTGTGAAGATACTTTTAAATTGTATGATTTTCATCGTCGATTCTTAGTGAAACTCCATTTCAATTCGTCAATTTACCTGAGCATACACATGTACTATTTCACTTAATCAGTTGGTTTTTTGTATATAATTTAGAAAATATGATATAAAAAGGGAAACAGTTCAAGTGTATTCATAGTGGTATCCTCCTCCGATATCCCCGAAGCAGTTGGTAGAGCCACAACCAGGGCACCAACGATAAGCCGAAGACACTAAGTCCCACAGTGTGATAGGTGCAAACATAATCCCAACTGGGCAAACACCCAATCCGGGGAAACATTATTTTTATCGAATATTGAAAATATACATTTTCTAATTTTTTTGTTGAATCGAATCCGGGACCTCAACAAGTCTTTCGACAGAGGCTCCAATTGTATAATTTAATTGTGTATGTATTCAAATATTAAGAATAAAAGTTAATTTTAATTTAAAAAATTAAATTAAAGTTAAGGGTTTCTTATATTTTGTTAAAAAAAATAGAACATATTATTTTCAAAAGGCCAAAGTTTTTTGGGAACGTTATTAGTACGTATTCAAGCGTAATATTCAAATTTAAAAAAGAATAACATTCCGAACAAAAATTTCAAAAACATATTATGGCTTTAATTTAAGTCTCCCAAACCGGCGTGTTCGTATGAAAAGGTAATGAATGTGCAAAAAGCCAGGCCCGTCTGCAATTATCGTGACATTTGGCACTCGATACTTTTTGCTTACCACGCAAGAAACTTGGCGTGAAGATATGTTTGTATGTACATTTTTTTATGTAGTAAGTGCTTGGAAGTATTCAGTAATATATTCACAAAATACGAGCAATATGTACATACTCCTGAATAATTAAAAAAGTATCTTCACGCCCATATCCCCGAAGAGGTAGGCAGAGGCACAACCAGGGCACCCACGACTAGCCGAAGATACTAAGTCCCATAATGTGATAGGTGGCAAGCCTATCGCCAACCGGGCACGTTTCCAATCCCGACCAACATTTTATTTTAATTAGAAAATTGGAAAAATCCAATTTTCTTTTTGTTGGCCGACCCGGGATTCGAACCCGAGACCTCACGCAGTCAAGTCCAACACCCGGACCGCTCGACCACAGAGGCGACCACAGAGGAGGAGGTGAATAATTAAAATTGATTGAATTCAGGATTGATTGAAAAATACCCTTGAGGTTTTTGCAAATTGCATTGAAATAATAAGCTATGGATGTTACGAGCTCAATGATTTCTATTTCGCTCAACATTTTTGATTGCCCCTCTGTTCTGTAACGAAGATTATTTTATACTATACTAGCGGCCCGCCCCGGCTTCGCACGGGTATAAAATATACAAATAAACCTTCCTCTTTCAACACTTTATCTATTAAAGAAACCGCATCAAAATCCGTTGCGAAATTTTAAATATTTATGCATACAAAGGGACATAAGGACAGACCGGACGTGACTCTGTTTTATACTATGTAGTGACTAGGCGACCCGGCGAACTTCGTATCACTTGACTTTAACAGCTACTCAAAGTTTGTAGGGATTAAAGCATTGTAAAGTTAGCAATTTTCGCGGTTTTACCCTAATAATAGCTAACACCACAAAACAAAATTGGTCCATCCGTTTAGGCGTACCTACATTACAGGGCTATTTTGAAAAGACCGGCCAAATTTTGATATAAGGGGGTAAAGGTTTAAATGGTAATGAATTTCAGATATTATTACCAAATTATAATATTTACTTTTATAAACATTTATTTAAAACAGACAGATAAACAGATAAGGTTCGATTCTCACGTTGGGCAACAAAAAGAAATTTTGTTATTTTACAATTTTATAATAATAAAAACGTTGCTCGGGATTAGATATGTGCCCGGTTGGTGATAGCCTTGCCACTTACACACATTGTGGGACTTAGAGTCTTCGGATAATCGTGGGTGTGCCACGGTTGTGCCTCTGCCTACCTCTTCGGGGATTTTCCTTTACTTAATATAATGCTCTGAGTTCATTCATTTGGATTTAAGAAGCTTTAATTGGCAAACAGGGACTAAAATATACATTTAGTTTTGTCTGAAAGTAATATGAAATGGTCAATAATTTATTTCCATCAAAATGTTGATTGTTATTTCAAATTAAAAAAGGGTATTGTTTAGTTAACTAAATAAATAGCTAAAAATCAAAACTAAATATTTTGTTTACTCGTTCTGGCGTCTAAATATTATCTTACTAACAACAACATCAGTACAGCAGTAAGTTATTTTGTAACATGTTGTAAAAATTACTTTAAGCAAAGCATGGAAAATTACTTGTGTCAACTTGCAGATGTAAACTTACACGTTCGGATTATTAAGGGGTGTACGCTGCTAACCCCTTTGCCAACTTAGCGGTCAAAAAGTTTCACTTAGCGACATCTATTTTCAGATATAAACATTATCACTTCTACTAAAACGGATTTCATCATGAGACAATGTATTACAGAGATAACTCCAATCAGAGATCTCAACCAACTTTAGTAGTAAAATTTTCAAACTCTAAACTCACAAAACTCACAACAACTCAAAACCAACTACATCTATACATATAATACATCTGTAGAAGGGTCAATTCTGTACATTGAAAATATTAAAAAAATAAATAGCAGGGGGTGTTACTGAATTGACACCAAAACCAAATATGTGATTAAAAAATTTTTTGTCTGTCTGTCTGTCTGTATATTCAGGCATCACGTGAAAACTGACGGTTTAATTTCGATGAAACTTGGTATAATTAAACTTTATTATCCTGGGCATAAAATGGGATACTTTTTATCCTGGAACATAGGTAGAAAAAAAACAAATCTTATTTTTTCAATTTTATCACCCGAAGACCGACATCCGCGCGGACGGAGTTGCGGGCGGAAGATAGTACAAAATATGCTTACATATCCACTCCCACACATACACATCTACTTTTTAAATTATGCGCTTCAGATATATTCGTTAACTTTCGGAAATCTAAATAGAGTTGTTGTTACATAATTAATCATTTCGCTTAAATTAAGGCCCCATACTCAGTCAGCCAGAAGAGCCAATCACCGCACTTCCTCGTTCCATGATTACTATGAAATATTGCGCTCTAAAGTAACCGTCTTAAGCGACAAATCACTATTTTTGACACTATAAAAGTAATTTGAAAAAAAGTATAAAAACTAAAACACTTATCTTTTAGGTATAGCACTTGTCTATGTTTATGTTAAACCTGGTGTCGATATTTTCACAACTGAAGTAGACAGATGGGTTTTGCCTTTAAAAAAACTTGACTTTTTGATTTTTTTCCATCGAGCAAAGTGAAATTAATCGTGTCTTGAAAACACTAGTCTTATAAAGCATATTCATGTTAATCTTGTGTATTTTTGTCACCAAGATCCATGATTGCTTTGTATGAAAAAAACATTAAACTGCTGACGTATTTTAGCGTATATGGCCCCTTAAGATTAGATTTAGATTAAATTATTTACTAAAACGAGAATCACACATTGGTTTCTTGGTCGATTAAACTCGTAAACACGAAATATACATTGGCACATAATTTAAATGTTATATGCGTACTTTATACATAAGACAACACATTCATATATTTTAAGTTCATTACAGTTATCATTAAAACAAAATGTTTAAGCAGTCTACACTTGATAAGAAAATAAACGAATGAGGAAAGTTATTTTCGTGAAATATTGGGAGCAAGGAAATTGAGATGTTTGATAAGAGTGCTTTACGTTTTATCTGATAAAAGTTCGTGTTTTACAAGAAATAAAGAAGTGTATTTTAAATTTGGGTTCATAAGAGGAGGTTAGTATAAAATTCTACTATATTTGTTTCATTTGTTAATCATATTTTCTTTTATTTAGTAGATCGCCTATGCCTATCGTTGCCATAAAACTTTCGATATTGACCAAATTTCCCAATTTTTGTACTTTTAGAAAAAAAAATTTAAAAGAATTATAGGTCCAAATATGACAAAAATGTATTTAAAAGAAGTTGAAATCATGTTTTGAAGATCTACCTTTTTTTTGAATGACTAATTTGTTGCTAATCTCGCGATTTTATCAACTTCACCGAGCTTTGAAGTTTTACCGTATTTAAAGGAATTTATATATTAGGGGGAAAACTAAACTGGAAAATAAATATGCAGACGGATTTTATGATAACTAGAAATATACATTGGTTCAAGACATTAAACCAGGAAATACTATGTTGCCAAATTGAAGCTGGCTTGTCAATCCTTGTAAATTCGGTAAATTGATTATCCTATTCTTAAAAACAAGAACCTGACAGTGGTTGTGGTGGTGATTCCCGAGGAAGCATTTAATCGGGATTAAAAGTATTTCATCACCCAAGTTAGCTCATACCCTGTCTGTAAACCAAATTTCATCAAAATCTGTTCAGTAGTTTCTGCGTGATTAACGGACAAACATCCAAACAAACAAACTTTCACATTTATAATATTAGTGTGATTATAATCTACACTAGTTAAATTACTCAAAAAGCTTAGGAATAATGTACAGTAGACGAGCTTATCTCGTAAAGAGATTGTTTTCAGCTTTACAGAGAAAGAAAACGTTAGTAAATTTATCCAGGTGGTAGCGTACAAATATTAACTAAAAGTCTTCCTTAACTAATACTCGTACATTAGTAATTAAATTGTAATTTATAGGTTAAACAATTATTAATATTATAACGTTTAACAAAAATTAAGTATAAGACGGGTAGCGCAGCTTTCTTTCTTTTAAATAAGTACAATGTTTTACTTCTTTGTACAGAAAAGAGAAAATAATTTCACAGTCTGATTACATAAATACATATCGTCCCTTACGAGGTAGTCGAGTCGAGGAGTCGAGTGCCAAACCTCACAACCCTGGCAGACCTGTCTGGCTTCCTCCACATTTATTCACCTTTTTATACCAACACATCGGTTTCGGAGACTCTTGACATCACCCTCGGATAACACCCGAGCGATTTGATCGTGGAATGTTAACCTTGGTCTCCCCGGGTACCTACATCCATCCACATTCGTATATATTTTTCAAATTTTCATCTTTTATTTTTTCTACATGTCCGAACCAGCGGAGCATGCCATTTCTTATTTTAACACAAGCACTTTCTTTCACACCCTCTCTTTCTCGGATCTCGCTGTAAAGAATGCGGTCGACGAGCGTTACGCCACACATTTTCCGTAGCGCTTTCATTTGGACCACATTTATCCTACTCTGAGTACATAAACTGTAAAGGACAGTAAGAAGAAAGGGTCACCTGGCCTGACCGGGTAACCAAACCTGAGAGCTCACGTAGTTAACACCAACAGCGGACCAATACACTACAGAGCATACATTGAAGACCCAGACTTGAAGCTAAGTGGTGGTGTCACATACAGAGGGTGATTCAGGACGACTCCAGTTAGACTACTGACCAAAGGTCACTAGCCCATCCTTGCTACAGAGGCGATACACTATTTATTTATCACTGTAATATTAAAGCCGTATTACTTAGATATCTTCAATTTTCTTATAATTAGGTCAAAACTCTCAAATTATGCATTCCATGCAAAATTATCCACGATGTTGACTACGACTTAAGCGTTTAAGTTCTTAGGAATACTGGACCAACTTCAACTACTTGGGGATTTTGCCAGCTTTACTAAATGCAAGCGACTGTCTTCACTTGTAATTTAATATAAGGATTAAAACAAATGTAATTGCTTTTATCTTGAGTCTTTACAAATGGACTTACCAACGAAAGAATAAAGAATTCTATAAATTTCGTGGAAATTAACTATTTGTGAGAACTTGGAGCTCTAACCAAAGGAGTGAGACGCCACACTTTAGATATATTTCGTAACTACTCCCAAGTGGAAAATGCGTTGCAGGTTACGACTTACCAGAAGCCACTTGGTTGTCAGCTGGCTGATGGCTAAATAACCATAATGTAAGTACAATCTAGCTTTTCTTAATAACAGGAATTTGTCTGTTTGATTGCAATTTAAGTTAAATAAAATATTGATCCAGAAACCATACAAAATAATATGTTATTATTATTTAGAGCCTGAACTCAATCCGACAACCATTTATATCATTTTCCATGCTTTTAGCAAATCTTTCGTTTTGTTGGAAAGTTATTCTTTTGTACTTTAGTATACTTATTCCTTTCCTGAAGTACGTAATAGGTTTTAAGTGATTCTGTATCAAAGATGACCATGACCCTGGATTTTTTAGGTTAGTGGCATTAGCCCCCAGTTGCGGTTGCACCCGAAAAATATATATTAAATATATTAAAAATGTATATTTCACCCGATTGAAAAAATAGGTACAGGTAATGAGACAACAGTTTCAGATTTAAATCAGTTCTTATTAAAAAACATTTTTAATACACAAAATTTAGTTTCAAAATTAGTAAGTAACAATGGTTTATAGAAACAGCAATATACTTGAGTTAATTCCTACAAATTGCTTGTTGAATCTTTAGTTCCATACTTCCACTAAGTTGGTACTTCTTCTATGGTATTCTTTAAAGCTACACCAAAGGGATATCACTTTAGGGTTGTAGCCACTGCTCCACAAAGTAGAAATTAACTTATGTAATCGGCTCTGCATTAAAACTGTAAAAAACGATAGCTGTGTATTTTGCTTTTCGTAAGTTTTTAAAATCAGCATATTTCGAGATCACAATAATAATTCCCAAAAAATTCTTAAAATTAACATCCATATAATTAATCTCAATTGGTCCGGGCTCCTTTGTAGAATAGACCATCTGCCTTCCAGCCAGGCAGCTTGTAAAAGGCGAGCATAGGCTTACCGTCACTAGCACCGTGACATCTGACTAGGTGGTAGAGTTTCGCAGCAACTCACTCGGATTGGCACCAGCGTCTTACCTATTTCTGCCGCCATAACGTTATAACATGTTCCGGTTTGGAGCGTGAGTAATCCGTACTTTTGCTCGATGCTTAATATTCCGGCCTCAGGTTGGCAACGCACCATTGCCACCTTTGGTATCTCTAGGCGACGTGAATTTCTTAGGATCAGAAAATCCGCCTGCTTGTTTGCCTTCCATTAACATAAAAAAATGTAATTTTTAAATGTCTTTCTTTGTGAAAGCAGCACCTACTTTTAAATTTTCATTACCATAGATGTAGCGACCATAAAGAACCACATAGTATTTCATAATGACAAATCCACATTTTTTAAATAAATTACAAAATACACTCGATCACAATGGTGCTAAAATTTACGATACGAACTTTAAGACTCTTTGGAGCTTTTTTCGATAAATTTGTAATATTTTACTAAAACGAACCAAGTATAAGTTACATAATAGGATCGCTGCTGGTGAAATATCTTTTATTAGAGTAACCGTAGGCCTGCTGGGATAGGAATGAGATACTAAATATATTACTTATGTACAATAAAAACTCGGGTATCACCTTCGCTCGGGTATTATCTGAGAGTGGTGTAAATAATCTCCGAAAATGTCGTATTTACATAAAAATATCCCCGGACAAGTAACACAAATTGAATCTAACCCCAAAGTAAGCAAATTATATGCTTGTGTCGTAGGTGTTATTCAACGATTCTAATTCATAGAAATACTTAAAAAGATAATTTAAAAAAGACCCAGACCCGAAAATGCAGGCATCTATATGGTAATTACACAAATGCCTGCCCCCGTCGGGAATCGAACCCGAGCCTAGCGGTTGGTCGGTGTAGTTAGGCGTGTACGCTAACCACTCGACCAACGAGGCGGTTACCAACGATCAAAATATCAGAGCTTGCAAATACACCCATCAAAGGGTTCTTAGTTGACACATCAACAAAGCTACATTCGAACTAATAGCATCCTCTTGATTTTAAGAAGACATTGTACTTTGATTTTTCCCCGTGTTGGTCCGGGCTCCTTTGCAGAATAGACCATCTGCCTTTTTTGACAGGCAGCTCGTAAAAGGCGAGCATAGGCTTATCATCACTAACACCGTGACATCTGACTAGGTGGTAGAGTTTCGCAGCGACTCGCCCGGATTGTTACCACCGCCTTACCTATTCCTGCCGCAATAACGTCATGACGTGTTCCGGTTCGGAGGGTAAGGTAGCCCGTAAACTTACTTTTGCTCCAGGTCTAACATCCTGACCTCAGGTTGGCAACGCACCATTACCATCTTTGGTGTCTCTAGGCGGTGTGAAATCCATCTGCTTGTTTGCCTTCCTATATCATAAAAAAAACAATATATTTTTTTGACTAGGTAGGTTTAAAAATAGTTGCTTGTTGGCACAGGCTTGCTTTTCTGTTAAGGTAGGTTAACCGTATAAGCTTGCTGTGAATAGTGTAAAAATTAATAAGAACGAGCCTATTTACTCAAACATAGGGACAACTTTAGGCAGGCCCATACATTCAGAACTCCTTCAGATCTATCTGATTCTAATCCCCTTCCTCAAATTCCTTACGGTTAATTCCCGATGCGTGTGGCAGGTTTATAAATGTATTTGGATTCGTTGCATCCGAAATTTTTGTAAACCGGATTTTGTAACAAATAATCCGGTCAATTTAGCCTAAAAATAGAGGTAACCTTGCAATTATTCCCTAAATGCTGAAAATTTACATAGACGTTAGGGACACCGTTATTATGAAATTTTGAAAAGTCCCCATCGATCCCATGTCTGCAAATTTTTCATGTACGTACTCGTATCATAGACAATACACCGTAAAAAAAATGTTGTTTTTTTTCTCAGAAATGGTTAGCGTTATAAAAAAAGAGTAAGAACATTTTTTGTAGACAAGTAACCGTTTCGCTGAAATATTAAAAAAAAAAAATCATTTTTGCAACCTTTGACTTTTAATTTAAAAAAATACAGGCATTGGATCAATCGGGACTTTTCACAATTACATTACAATGCGGACAGCATTAACATCTATGCAAATTTTCAGATTTCTGGGAATTTTTGCAAGGGTCAATGTCTAAATTGACCGGACTAAAATTTTAGAAACTATGTGGAAGGCTTTTAATAACCAACCACGTTTTGAGTGGCCGATAACATTTTCGATCAATGAAAAAATGAAAATAACAGTTTGTAATTACTATCTGACACAAATTATAAGATGCCTGGATATAACGTCAACAAAGCAGCCAACTGATTCCTGTCGAACGCAATCGTATGATTCCTTTCGACTGCTATCGTATGTGCAGTCTGCTTACATTATGACTTCTATTAGGTACGACGTAGCTGACACCAAGTGTATTTTAGCGGACATTTTAAAAGCATGTTCATAAAAATAAACATGAAAATTTGGCAGTGATATTGAAAATCATTTTAGCTTTAATTTTTTTAGGTTAAAATTAGGCCAGTCCTTTCAAAGTAGCCCAGTACAGTGTAATGGTGCAAATAATATAAACAATTTTTTACTAGCGGAATATTTGCACACCATAATGTTGGCGAATATGTCACTACGAGTAAATGGGTAAGAATGGAATCCTGGAATTCCATTCCAGGATATCCAATTAAATGTCAGTCCTTTAAACTGTCATGTGTCATTGTCAACAGAAAACAGCAGTGATGTACTACGTCGGTGCATTGTGGAACAAATCGGAAAGATGATGGTACTGCCCAACAAGCTGCCCATCAAACTTAGTGATGAAATACAAACGTTGGATCTTCGCATGCCAGAGCCAGAGGTAAGGAGAGTTGACTCGTACATCTTGAACTTTCCTTTCTTTTACCGAAAAAAATTAAACAATCTGTAACATCAAATACTTATTATTTTATCTATTTGCATAGACCGATCAGTGTCTATTTGTAATAAGAAGTTGGTAACCTTTTAATAGCAAGATGCCTACAAAGAAAGAGTTGACTTTCTTGATAAAAACCTAGCCATAAACTATATTTTGGGATATTAGACCACAAAAGTATATCGATTATTCTAAACTACAATAAAATTAGTGCAGGAAAAGTAATTGCAATGAGGCGCTCGAAACAAATATCTACTTTTTTTGGACCTTATCTGTCCGATTTTGATGAAACTTACTTATTTTTTTTAAATTAGACTGTATTTCCAATGTTAGTAGTTAAAAACTTATAACTTTTTTGTCTCGTATTAACTAACTTAAAAATTTAAAAAATAGTGTTCTGAGTTCGGATCCGTCCAGTTAACTATCCCAATTACTTTCTTGATTTTTTTCTTTTAAACGTTTTGAAATTCTACAAATAAACTAAAATTAGCCAAATCGGTCCAGTCATAGAAACAGACAGATAAGAAAGAAAGAGGAGTTTTGGCGTGATCGTGAATGAAGATTTTTTCATTATTGTTGAATTTCCTGCTTATATTGAGTGAAATTGATTAATTTAGGTGGGAAATAGATTATTTTTGTTCAGTAAAATTACACAAATGAAATAATCATGAAGAAAGGGGTGTATTGTTTATTTCCTCACTGCCGTCAAATCTCACTAAATGAGCTTGATTAACGAAGCCACCTTTTTCTCGAGACCCTGACCTGACATGACTTTGTACATAGTGAATAATGACTGTATACTGTGTAAGACTTAACTAACTTGACATTGGCAAAGTAAGTCGTGAAAAACGATTGAAAGCCATGTTTATAGAAGAAGAAAAAATAAAGAAAACCACAAACATCATCTTGTTGCTTTGCTCACAATTTATAATTTTACATAAGATCTTTCCAATGACCTAAAACATAAAGCGTATGTACGCTTTATGTTTTAGGTCATTATATTTTTCCGTTTGTTAAAACGTTTTGTTTATAAAATAATGAAAATCCTTCCGCATTATGATCATAAATGCGAAAATCTGTCTGTTACGCTTTCACGGCAAAACCGTTGAATCGAATTTGATGAAATCTGACATGCTTAAAAAGAAATAGTCTTGTTAAAACAAAGGCTACTTTTATAAATTCCACCCTTAAAGCAATGAATTTGTATAAAATTAGTCTAAGCTGACAAAGCGACGGGTAAACAAACAATAATGCAATATCGAAAATGACATGAATATTTATTGTTACAAATAATTTGATTCGATCAAAGTGTGAGTATTCATAAGGGCCGCTTGCACATGCCTGTTTCCTACGTCCTTTGTCTAAACGTTTCCGGTAATCATAGATTAAGGTGGTTTAAATTAAGCTTGAAGCTTATTCCAAGTAAAATATTGGGCCCCTCAGTAAATTTTTAAATTATGAACTAGCAGTAGTTCACTCGCACCTTAGGAAACAAATTTTTTTTTTATATAGGCTGTGGCCCAGTTGACAACAAATGTAATCCGATGGAAAGTCATGTCGGGTTCGAAAATAAATAATAAATAAATACGAAGTAGAAGTATCTTCACGCCCATATCCACGAAGAGGTAGGCAAAGGCACAACGAGGGCACCGACGACTAGCCGAAGACACTAAGTCCCACAATGTGATAGGTGGCAAGACTATCGCCAACCGGGCACATATCCAATCCCGAGCAACATTTTTTTTCTTAGAAAATTGAAAAAAACAAATTTTCTTCGAACCCGGGACCTCATGCAGTCAAGTCCAACAACTGAACCGCTATACCACAGAGTCTACTATATTATATATACTATAATTACTATAAATAAGTAAATAACCCTGGACCAGTCACACAAATTAAATTCAAACCCAAACTTATGCAAAGCAAATTATATGTTTGTGTTAAGGGTTTCAGTCAATGATTCTAATATATTGAAATAGTTAAATATATAACAGAAAAAATTAAATAAACACCCAGACCTAGAAATGTAGAGATCTAAATGTTCTTCTCATAAATGTCCGCCTTTCCCGTCGGAAATCGAACCCAAGCCTCGCGGTTGCTTGGTGGAGTGAGGCATGTACGCTAGCCACGCGACCAACGAGGCAGTCGAAATATGATGATCTAAGCCACGGGTGGCATATAAAATAGACTACCCCATTATATTATATCACACATTATACATTATAGAGGTCTTATCTATTTCTACGCCAAAATTTAAATCATTTGAAATTAATTCAGAGTTTTTCAAACGAAACTCGGACATACATACAAATATGCACACTCAAGTAACCCACACCAATGTTAAAAAAAATTCGATAGTTTGACTGGCTGTCGGTCTCTATTTCTGCCTATCAATCTGTCTGTTGCTTTTTATTGTTATAAATTTTGATATGTATAAAGCTAAAGATGCGGGTATAAGCATAGACTATTTTTTCAAAAAGCTATATATCCCTCAGAGGACTATCGGGGTTGAAAGTTTGAATGAAAATCGTATCTTTAATACGCTGGTGAAATCGCGGCTAAACAACTAATGATTTATAAATGGGTAGCTTGCCTTACAGATTGGTTCCTGTTAAAGATTTTAGCTGACCCGGCAGACGTTGTTCTGCTATGAAAAAATTGGGATGAGTCACCCTTATCACTAAGGGTTATAAAAAAAAGATGTTGGCTGATTCTCAGATCTACCCAACATGCTCACAAAATTTCATAAAAATCAGTCAAGCTGTTTAAGAGGAGTATGGGAACGAACATAGTGACACGAGAATTTTATATATAAGATAAACATAGAAAAACACACTTGTGTCATAAAAACGTATCCACTGGTTTCGGTTTTCATCTGTTTGATAATTCAAAAATAAGAAAAGCGTTTCCTCTTTTTTAGTAGTAGACAATAAAAAAAATATGTAGTAGATACTTCATAACTTGTCATTGTATGTATAGTTACCATGCGGCCACGTTCATCTTTCGGTTTGAAATATGGAGATCTGTTAAATTTCATTTAAGTCAGGTTGGTAACACACTATTTTTACGCTATTGGAAGGCAAACAAGCACGTGGATTTCCTGTTGGTAAGAAATTAACGATGCCTAGAGAGACCAAACGTGGTGATGGTGCGTTACCAACCTGAGGCCAGGATGTTAATCCTCTAGCAAAAGTAAGTTTACCGGCTACCTACCCTTTCAATCGGAACACATCAACGACAAGCACTGATGTTATGGCGGCAGGAATAGATGAGGCGGTGGTACCAATTTGAGCGAGTCAACCATCTTCTTTACTAGGATATTCATCCGTCTTATCTTTATAAACCATTAAAATACTACTTAGAAGAGTCTGAAGCCGCAAAGGTATTGCGGTAAACACAAACTATAGCGATTGTCCATTATTACTTCATTTCTTATACCTTTCGTTCGCTTTCATCCCTAAGGATTCAATAAAATTCGACTTCCCTTTGACAAATCCGTATTAGTGAAATACTCAAAAGTCTTCTGCTCACTTTGTGCTTGAAATAAACTGTCAAAATTATTTGTACATGTAAAACTATATTAGAAGAGAATTTGGCTGCAATAAAAAAAATGGTCGTGATTTTTTCGTAATTACTGAATTTCGCGTAAGTACATGTAGACTAAAATTAGCCAATTTTGGTGGTATTTTGTACAGTTTCGTTCAGTTATACTTACTTACTTACTACAAGGCCTAATATCCTGACCTCAGGTTGGCAACGCACCATTACCACCTTTAGTGTCTCTAGGCGGCTCGAATTTCTTATCATCAAGAAATCCGTCTGCTTGTTTGCCTTCCATTATCATAAAAAAGACACTAAGTCCCACAATGTGGTAGGTGGCCTTATCGACAACCAGGGACCTATCTAGTTCCAGACAACGTTAGACCTATTAGAAAATTGAAAAAAAAACCATTATCTATTTTTTGTGCCCGACCCGGGATCGAGCCTGGGACCTCAAGAAGTCAAGTCCCACGACGGACTAGACCACAGAGGCGATTATATATGAAAAAAAATCCAAATTAATAACATTTGTTGTTATTAGGGTTTTACATCCCTTCGTTACTTAAAGTTTTTTTTATAAAAACTTTACGGTACACAAAACAGCAATAACACAAGTGAATATGTAAAATTATACATAAGGCGAGCATACCTATGTATATAACATTTCTTTCACCGAACCCAATATGGAGTGAATACTATAGCGGAATGTAAAATATGCAGTATACGATGAAATATCTGTAGAAATAAATTCAAATACACACGATAGAAGTGAAACTTCAGTAAATCGACAAAAGAATGAGATGAATATATATTGTTGTCTCTTACCTGTAGATTTTCCGTTGCACCCGTTTTGAAATCACAACGATTCTAAAGAAGTTTCACTTGAAAAATCCAATTCTAACTGGAGGAAAACGGAGCCTGACATGACGTTACTCATGGTCATTTATTTAAAATTAGAAACATGAAACTTAATTTTTGTTCTACTTATTAAAAATAATTAAATACGTATTAAAGAGTTTCTGGAAATTCTTCCCCTAATACGGTGGAAAAGGGGTTGAAAACTTATTTAAAAGTCCTAATTAATGGGCTATAATAATTAAATATAATAACTGCCACGCGAGCAAAGCCGCGGGTAATAGCTAGTGTTATAATATTAATTGTTTGATGCAGTCAGTAAGCGGAGCGCATTTTCTTGTTGATTTTTATTTTTGTGGAAAAATCCTAAAGTGGCATATAAAATACATCTACCAAGTTTCAATGGATGGACTGATGGGCATATCCAATCAGAAAGGGTTCTGGTTTTGCCATTCGGCTACGGAATCCTAAATTAGATATCCGACTGCTATCCCAGTACGTATCAAGGAAACTTTACAAGCAATTAAACTTATACACATGAGGCCAGCGAACGATAGAGTCCGAAAGTTTGGTAAGCGATCACGGATCCTATTGTCACGGTTTTAGATAACACTCCACATAACCGCTATACATATTTTATGTTACACTTAAGCCAACGGGTTTCACTTTTTGTATCTGTCAAGTACATTATTTGAGACAATAACATAAAAAAATACTGTAAAAAACTAAATCGGTACACATTTTAAGACAATAAACTAAATAAATACTGTAAAATACCGAATAGATACTTATGTTTAGACAGTAAAATAAATAAATACTGTAAAATACTGAATAGATACATCATTTTTAGACAATAAAATAAATGAATACTGTAAAATACTGAATAGGTACATACCTAGGTACTTTAAGACAATAAAATAAATAAATACTGTAAATAACTAACTCCAATATTATTAAAACTTCACGATTTGGTAATGGTAGGTCGTGATTCAAAGGTGGTCTTACATCAACTTTAGATTCGTATTATCAGCAGGACCATACTATAAAAAATAAAGTCACTTTCCGCTCTCTGACCGTAGGTGTGTATGCTTGTTAGTAAATCTATCTTTGAAATTAATAAAAAAAATCGTTTTCAATATACAACACATTTTAATGAAGTAATTGTATAGTAAGGAAAATTTTACATTTTGTTTCGACGCCATAAAAAAACGATTTTCGGTCGCTTTCATTGCATGAACTATGGAAATGTATGTCATAAAAAGGTCTACAAAAAGTCCGTGATACCATACATCGATCTTCTAAAGCTGTCTCAGGCTAAAAATTTCTGTTCCTGAAAAATATCTTTGAAAACTACTTTATTTTCAAAAGCTATTTTTCCCTAATCAGTATCAATCCACATAAGTGTCTTAGTTATCTTGGCCATTTAATGTAGAATAAAATTGCTTCTAACTTTTTAATTTAAATGATCCTGTAGAAGTTATACTTGATATAAAATTACATGCAAGTAAAAAAGGGCAACGAAAAGGCTGGCGTCGCCACCCATACACTTTACACCGCTTTTTGCGAGGGGTCTCGAATTTTTCATCTGGTTCTCGAAAAATGTCAGAGTTGTCTATGTGGAGTTCAAATCAATTAGGGGTGCCATAAGGGAGCCTGCTTCTTCACACTTTGCATACAAGTAAAAAATTGTAAAATTGAAATAAATAAGTAAAATATTTCAACATTAAAAGTGAATAAGCAAAAACCTAGTAAGTACATGAATTCAGACATTCCAAAGATAGCAGGATATCATCACGGTATAGGGAAAAGGACATTGTTTTACTCCGAATTTAATGCGTGTGAAGCCGTGGACAAAAGCTAGTGGAGTACAACTCACAAACTGCTTATCGGATCTTGATATAGTGTAAATGGGGTCACCTAGGAATCGTGAAATCTTCCAAAAAAAGAACCACAAAAATCCATTCTTTCCTTTCTTCGGCCTAATAATCACGTATCTGCCTGACAAGCATACAAAAAATAGATTTTTTTTCTTGAGAAATGACTAGGTACCTACTAAAGTACTTCATTTAAAATATAATATATTAAAACTAGCAATCGCTGCAGATGAATTCCAAAAAAATTGCTTTATAAAACTTTGGTCAAACCAATAAGAAGGTAAGCACCTACTTAATATCTAAATTTTTAACCCTCTTTGTTAAAAATATCACATTTAAGAGTTTCAACAAAAGATAATAACTAAATTAGGTGCATAAAACTTAAGAAAACATTTAAAGTAACTTCGTTTAATCGCCACTTAATAAGATTTTTTTTGTATAAAAAATAAATCCTGTATTTTTTTAATATAATAGATATTTTTTATACTTTTATATGAAAGAAGGATGACTGACTATAAATAGGTATCGAAATACACCCAAAGTAATACAAAATGAAAACATCATACCATTTTCGTTTATGAACTAAAATTTTTTTTGACTTTTAGAAAAATGTTTGCAAATAAGAAAAATATTTATAAAACATCTAGACCTATTAATAACTTTTAAGCATAATTTAAAATTAATTACTTACTATTTCTCCTTCTAATTAATTCACCAAACTCTTTTCAATAAACAGTTAAAAACAAAAACACTTCACACAGCAAACCATTCACTAGAAACAATCCACAAAAACCACGAAAGAGTTGTTAAAGTTTATCCGCTGACGCGACTCCGTAGGTATATTCACAATACGCCCGCCCTTACCTACTGATAGCCAGCTTTCGACTGCGTAGGAAGTAGCTCTGCGCTACGGCCGTCCAGATTTACTTAACGTATGAGCTTTCATTGGCATCAATGAATCAGAAATTTCTCTAACAAAACTTTTTTATTATTTTTTGAATTCGTTGAAATGGCTATAGATATTAAAAATTTGTTATTTAAACTATAACAAGGTTTAAGAAATTCAATGATCTTTATAACTCACATGAGTATTTCCTCGACTTTATTTAATTTTAACGCGTCTGGCAGTCGCCATTTTGAATTTATTATATCTTAATATATGTATATAAATCTCGTGTCACAATGTTTGTCCTCAATGGACTCCTAAACCACTTAACCGATTATAATAAAATTCGCACACCATGTGCAGTTCGATCCAACTTGAAAGATAGGATAGCTTAAATCTCAATTTATGGTAAAAAATTACCATCCGAGTGAAGCCGAAACGGGCAGCTAGTTGTTATATATATAATTATAGAGCCACGAACTTATTGGAAACCGCTATAACGTGAAACGTCTTTCCCCTTTTTCATGTTTTTGATTCTATTAATTTCTCTTAACTGATTAATTTTAATTATTTGTTAATATTATCGCTAGTTTAATGGTGAAATTTTCAATCAGAAAAACTAAACGACACCCTAGTGATGCTGTTGAATACACTATAGTGATAATGAAACATATCGGTTGAGGCACCTACGATATTTTTTTGTTAGCTGAACCATTGACTTCAAAATATATTTCAACTTCTATGAACTACTTAAACCCACGAGTGCTATCTCTATATAATATATAAATTAATAGACGTATTAACAGATACATACTGCTCTTTACGTTGCACAAACGGATACTAACATAAGTATATACCTATCTCTAGATGAGAAAAATAAAAAGAACACAGTTGGTTTCATAAACGACGGCATTCTCATTTTATATTAAAACTTTCTTTACTATGGTAATTTATATATTTAAGTTTAGCACTTGTGATACCATTTCAATATTTAAAAAAAACACAGAAAAGATAGGAACAGCGAACCAAATTCCGTCCTTTTCTGATGATACTCTGCCAATTGAGTTACTGAAATTTAAATTCATGAGATGATATTTTTATTTTGCGGTAATTATTCGATGGCTTAGCGGTTATCGAAAATGCTTAATTGTGATCATCCGCGAGGCTCGGTTTCAATACGTGACAGAGGCAAACGTTTGTGTGATAAACACACGTTTCTTATATAATTTATGCTTGTCCTTATATATAACTTGTTTATTGCAGGTATCAGTTTGAGTAATTTGTTCATTTGGTCAAAAGGAACCAGTTACTATTATCTGTTACCAACTCGTTTCTTTTTCAACTCCAACGGAATAATGAAGCGGAATGAAACTACAATAACTGACTCCAACTCTTTCATTAAAAAAAATATTTTTCCCCGTGTTGGTCCGGGCTACTTTGTAGAATAGACCATCTGCCTTCCCTGCCAGGCAGTTCGTAAAAGGCGAGCATAGGCTCATCGTCACTAACACCGTGACATCTGACTAGGTGGTAGAGTTTAGCAGCGTCTCGATCAGATTGGTCAGATTGGTACCACCGCCTTACCTATTCCTGACGCCATTACGTCATGACGTGTTCCGGTTTGGAGGGTAAAGTAAGGTAAGGTGGTAAGGTAAGTAAACTTACTTTTGCTCGAGGCCTAACATCTTGGTCTCAGGTTGGCAACGCACCATTACCACTTTTCGTGTCTCTAGGCGGCGTGAATTTCTTACCTTCAGGAAATACGTCTGCTTGTTTGCCTTCCAATAACATATATATATATATATATATATATTTCAAATTATAACGCCGTGGTACGGAACCGTAGCTATCTTTCGAAATAAGAATAATCAAATCACGCCATGGTACCAAACGAAATAGTTGTATTAGTAGTATCTTCACGCCCGTATCCCCAAAGTGGTAGGCAGAAGCACAATAAGCTAAAGACACAAGTCCCACAATGTGATAGATAGCAAGTCTATCGCAAACCGGGCACATATATCTAATCCCGGGCTACATTATTTTTATCAGAAAATTAAAATGTACATTTTCTAATTTTTTGTTGCCCGACCCTGGGATGGAACCGGGCACCTTAAGAAGTCAAGTCCGACGCCGGACCTTTAGATCACAGAGGCGACAATATAGTTGGAGTATTTTTATCAGTTTTGAGGAGGCTAATTTTGATGGTTCGTTTTTGGAAGGTAGATATCCGTTACGGTACCTGATAATTTTTAACAAGATCAGATAAAGTGATTTTTGAGTTACCTATACTTTATAGGAACACATACATTTTTTATCTCAAAAATCACGAAGTGACAGCGACATTGAAGAAGGTTTTGTGCACTTTGATTGTACTTAAATTATTTTAAATATATTTTTTTATAACATTGGAAGGCAAACAGGCAGACGGATTTCCTGATGGTAAGAAATTCACGCCGCCTAGAGACACCAAAGGTGGTAATGGTGCGTTACCAACCAGAGGCCGGGATGTTAAGCCTTGAGCAAAAGTAAGTTAACCGGCTACCTTACCCTCCGAACCGGAACACGTCATGACGTTATGGCGGTAGGAATAGGTAAGGCGGTGGTACCAATCCGGATGAGTCGCTGCGAAACTCTACCACCTAGTAGGATGTCACGGTTTTAGTGACGTAAGGCTATGCTCGCCTTTTACGAGCTGCCTAGCACAAGAAGGCAGATGGTCTATTCTACAAAGGAGCCCGGACTAACACGGGTTATTTGTTTATTGCCACCAAAGTCTGAATCTGATGATGGAATCACAGGGAAATCGAGTAAAAATCTTAATTTTGTGTACCTATGATGACTTACTAATTGAAACAGAAGTCAGATTTTACAGTTTTACTGCACCTAATTAATTACCTATATAAATGGCTAAATAAACTACTCGCTGATGGCTAGCGTACACGCCTATCTCTGCCGACCAACCGCGAGGCTCGGGTTCGATTCCCGACGGGGGCAGGTATTTGTGTGATGAACATTTAGATGTCTGCATTTTCCGAGTCTGGGTGTTTGTTAAATTTATTTTTGTGTCTATTTAAGTAATTTATTTTATAGTATTTTTTTTCTATGTTTTAGCATCTTTGACTAACACCCAAAACACAAGCATATAATATGCTTACTTTGGGGTTTAAAAAAACGCTTACAGAGACCATAGAAACTGTTGGTGTGTCGCTATCGTCTACAGTTTCGAATAAGTAAGACAAAACCGTGAATACCACTAAAAATACGTATCTAGCAATGCGAGAACACGAAACAACAAAATAAGCAGTTCAAAAAGAAACAGTCGTAAACAATAGTTTCGTACACTCATCTATCAATCTCTTGGATTCATTGAGTCGGCGAGTGATGGAATCTAGCGGGTGTTTGTTAATTGTTTGTATCAAATCTGCTGTTGATTTAATTAATTTATACTTGAATACTTTTTAACGGATGTATTTATCTTTTTTATAGTTATTTATACAATACATTATACACATTCATAATATTACGTGGTATTGATTTAATTATTTTGTACGTGCATACATTTTGACTGACTCAAAAATGAGGGGGTTATTAAAATCAGATTAAAGTTTATTTTTAATAGACCACACAAAAGGCACATGTGAAAATCCCGAAAATGACTTCTTCTATACTTCCATTCTATCGAAAATCCTTTAATTCTAATAAAAAACGTAAGCCAAAACCACGCTAATTACAAATTATTTTTATAAATCTTGTATTTTTTTAAGTATCGTAAGTAAGTATCTTCACGCCTATATCCCAGATCCCCGAAAAGGTAGGTAACGCCGTGGGCAACAGCTAGTATTTTTTAAAAGCGAGTTATTTCCCATCCCGTAGATACTCTGAGCGGTACGATTCTGACACTTCTGAGTGGTTGAGAAGTGGGAACCCTGTAACCTTTGTGGGTTCAGTTATTTGCGACGGCATTTCCGACACAAACCTAGTCAGGGAATTAATTCTTATTGAAAATTGCTAACCTTTTAGTAAGAATTAGTAGTTCGAAGAATAGTAGAATTAGTAGTAAAAAGAATTAGTAGTAAGGTATTTCCGACACAAACCTAGTCAGGGAATTAATTTTTACTAAAAGTTGCTGACTTTTTAGTAAGAATGAGTAGTTAGAAAAATAGTAGAATTAGTATTAAAAAGAATAAATGCATTTTTCTCCTCCCAAAAAAATTAAAAAAAATTCATGTCAAATAATACAAAACAACACCTGTAATTTCCATAGACGACGTATATTTTTTCCACCAGGAAATCCGTCCGCTTGTTTACCTTCCAAACTCAAAAAAATAGTTCGATGAAGACTAAACATCGAAACAGTTCATCGTAAATACAGTCATACTCGTAAATAGCCGACTGTGTACGTGTGTACGTCGTCTATTAATATAGTCTCAATGGGTCGGTGTTGGTTTTAGCAGCTATCTGTTAATAATGTATACCGGAACTCTGGCGCGCCAAATGAGCACCTCATTGGCTGAGCGGTTAATGTACTCGTATATACCTAAATCCACTGACCATCAATATTCGGGTTCGATTTCCAATAGCGTCATGTACTTTTGTAATATTTTTCTATACTTCTCGATCTGAGTGCTTATTAAATTTAACGCTATAAGTATATATAGATATGTTGAATGTTTTAGTAGTAGTAGTAGTAGTATCGTTGCTAACACCAGAGACTATATAATTTTTCTAATATTTTTTAAAATCTACGCATATAATATTTTGACTTAATAATTAAATCGTTTTGATCGACCGTATTTGTAAAAATGGTTTTAAAATGATGTCTGTGCGTTAAGTTTACTAGAAAAACATACGTGCAATTCGAAACCTTCTAAAAACGAACACAAGAAACACTGTATAACGCTCCTTTTCCCCACGTCAAATCTTATAAATTTATCAAGGTGCTAGCGGCCCGCCTATGTTTCGCACGGTAATTAAATATACATAAAAACCTTTCTCTTCAATAACTTTATCTATTAAAAAAGAGCATCAGAATCCGTTACGTAGTTTTGAAGATTTAAGCATACAAAGGGACAAAGGATACGGACAGAGGAAGCGACTTTGTTGTATATTATGTGTTGACGTCTTTTAATTGTTTTTGTTAATCGACTTCCAATCACAAAGATGCTAAGTCTCACTTCAATTATAAAAATAAACTTCTTTCGTTCAGTTAAAAATGACGATTTTCTTAAGTCGACTTTATATAGGTATTTTAATAATTGAGCTTCTTCAGAGGTTTCATCCTTCTTTTGTAATCAATTACTTTCTGGTTAGTTTTAAAATGATCGTCTCTTTTGTCTAGCGGTTCAGTTGTTGGACTTGACTGCATGAGGTCCCGGGTTCGAATTTCGGGTGGGGCAACAAAAAGAAAATTGGGTTTTTCCAATTTTCTAATAAAGAAAATGTTGCTTGGGATTGGATATGTGCCCGGTTGGTGATAGGCTTGTCACCTATCACATTGCGGGACTTAGTATCTTCGGCTAGTCGTAGGTGCCCTGGTTGTGCCTACCTTATTTCAATACTTGTTTTTCTAGTTTTAAAATTTTTATCTAAATCCAATTATTTTTGAGTTTTACTTAATTATATGTATTTTGTTTACTATTATAATATTTAAATTGATAGCAGATTTTCGTAGTAAATTTTACAAGTGCTGAAAATCATTCTACGAACGAACTAACATTCTACGAACAGTTAAAATAAATTGGCGAGTGACGTACCGAAAAAAGACGAGCAAAATACACTCATAAATAAATATTGCTGACATCAATCTATAGATTCAATAATTTGAGTGTCGGAATGTAGCAAGCATCTGTTAATTGACATTGTGTACCGGAACCCCGCCATTGATTTGATTATGTGCAGTAAATAACAAAAGTCCGACACTAATTAAAAATATTGAAGTCTCATAGATCTCTCCAAACTTCACTACATGGTATAAAACAAAGTCGCTTCCTCTGTCTCTCTGTCCCTTTGTATGCTTAAATCTTTAAAATTACGCAACGGATTTTGATGCGGTTTTCTTTAATAGATAAAGTGATTGAAGAGGAAGGTTTACATGTATATTTCACAATCGTGCGAAGCTGTATGTACTCGTATTAGCGAACAGCGAAGAAGCACGCATGTCTCCTTTTGGTCTAAGACAGCCGTGACAGCCTATCCCTATATACCCTACCCTCCAAACTGTCATCTAGAGTCGTTATGGTAATAGGTATAGGTAAGGCGTGGATCCCTATCCGGGCAAGTTGCTGCACAGCACTCTACCAATGGTCCTATTGGTTTGTTTTTAATCTATGTTTACCTCTTACAAGCTGCCTAGCAGAGAGACATATGGTTTGTTCTATTAACTAACCAGACAACCAAAGACAACATTTTGAAATTTAAAAGAATGTTGTTAGCGTTAGAATGTGACAACTCCATCATTTACTAGGTACTGGTAATCTGGTTATTATGGTTACTGGATTATTTCATTTATTTTGACAGTCTTATGTTGGTAGTGTTGCTAGCTCTGACCGGAAAACCATCATTATATGTTATTCTTGCTGCAATAGGGTCATTGTTTTGGGTCTTGTTGCGTGCAAGTGGGTGAAATAGACTTGGCATATAGTAGAATTAGACCAGGACCCTTGGGTCCAACCCTTCGCAGACCCATCATAAGATTGCGATGCTTTAGTAAAGTTTATGGCTGATTTGTAACATCAAAAGGGTTAAGACAGTACAACGACGATCCTTTAACATATATGGTATCTCTAGGCCATGGTTGTCTCTTAACACTAGGAGCCGTGTGCTTGCTATTTTATAAAATAAAAAAAAGCATATTATAAGCTATTTACGTAGGGGTTTGACCTTGAAGCATATTCATTAAAAACCTTACTTTATGGTCTTCATTCCAAACCTGATTGAAATATATTTATACTTAACATGACAACATTATGCATAATGTAATTCATATCCGGAATAATTCATGAATTTCAACTGAAGCTACTCTATCCAATAGGGATGTAAACATTTTAAGCATCGATATCGTCTTTATAGTAAATAACATTGACGCAATTCAAATCTTTAAACAATTATATTTCACAGAAAATTTTGCTAAAGCGTGTCGTTATTCCTGTTACTGTTTTCCGTCTAAGATCCTTATGGATGTTTTCGAAATAATATTTTTAGAAACAATGTTTTTTTTATTATTTTCGCTGGACAAGTTACATAATTACAGTTAATTGAATCTAATCCTAAAGAAAGCAAATTATATGCTTGTGTTTATATAAGAGTCAGCGATTCTAATACATAGTATACCTTTATATGTATCAATACAAATTTAATAGACACCCAGACCCGGAAATGCAAACATCTGAATGTTCATCACACAATTATCTGCCCCCGTTTGGAATAGAACCCGAGCCCCGGTTGGTCGATGTATTTAGGCGTATACGCTTGCCCCTCGACCAACGAAGCGGACGAAAAGAAAAAATGTGTATTGTCATTATTTTGCTTATTTTTCGAAAATGTATCATGATTTGATTAAACTGTATAAACCAAACATAGACCAAACAAAATATAAATGTAATTATTTAAACTTAAGTAAAAACCAACTCTAAAAAGATAATGGATAATTGAAGACCAAACACGATCTAAACTTAAAAGTTGAATATTTCTTTTGAAACCAACTGTGTACTGGATGGATACTTTCCCTGTAACTACGACCAATCTTCAACCGAATTCAAAAAACGAGTAGGTTTTTAATTAAGCCTGTCTATTTGTTATGTATGTACACCGATTTTTCCAAGGTTTCTGAACCGATTTACGTAATCCTTTTGTTTGTTTGTTGCGGAATAGTTTCGAATTGGTAGCAAAAAATTTGATTCAGGTAGGCCCATTCGTTTTTATTTTATGAGCATTTTTTATCTACTTTCACCTATCTCGATGTTTATTTTTATTAGATTAAATCATATTATTAGCAATAAACTAAAAAGTATTAAATAAAATTTATATACGCTTATCAGAAACCGACTTTTTTAACTGCCAATATAATTTAATACTTGCTTATAATATTGTTATTAGTTTCAGGCTTGGCACCGACTTCAAACTTATTAGTAAATAGCACAAATAAACAATATGTATAATAGTATGATTAATAATAAATCTTCATAATTTTTTACTTTTTAATATTGAAATTGGTTTTTTGACGTAGTTATTTTTATTGTTATTGTATTTTTCTATCTTGCAACGAATTATATATTATGACATTTTAACATTGAACATTGGACGCAAGTTCACAACAGTCAAAAACCTAATCAAACAAACGACAAGGAAAAGCCACCAATTAATTCTGGTTAACCACGTGTTCGCAATTAAGCATACGTGTAACTAAAATGTTAATTGAACATTAGTTACACTTTTTATGTTTCGTTGTTTTATGTCCTAAGTTTTTTTATTTGATACAAATTTAAAGTACAGGTATGATAGACTCGAAAAAATGTTTGCTTGTTTGTCTTCTGTATAGTTGTAACAAAGCAATGTTATTGTTTTTGGTGTATGGAAATAGTTAGAATAAGGCGCTGGAGATTCACTCCCAAAGGTCAAAGCCTTGTCATGGCGGGGGGACTGAGTAGCCGGGGTCTGGGTGGGGCCCCGGCGAAACCAATTGGGCCAGGAAGGCTGCTCCTCAGTACCTCTCTTTGCACTCAGGGGCCAGTAACAGACACTGGGTGGTGGGTCACTTGGACCGCGTGAAATGGCGACGGTTAGGCCCGAGAAAGAGGGGCGTTTGATCTTGCCCACCCGGTCGAGATTGGGTTGCAGCAGGTACGGGGGTGCCTTTCGCTACTGGGACCCCGAAGTGGTACACGCCATGTCACCGTGCACTACTTCTGACTGACTATGGGGTTGACTGATGGGGATCGGAAGATCCAGCGCCGCCAGGACAGTGGAAGTGTGCATCTCGACAGCTCCGGTACCTGACAAAGGGGAGGACACCGTGTGGTTCTAGTCGGTAGGAGTCCGACATAACCCGCCACTTATCCATGAGGATTTCCACACGTATATAAACGGTGCTAGAGAGTGCTACAGGCTACTTCCCAACCCCAATGGAAAAAAAGTTGTCTTATAAATTTGATCCCCTCTCTCTGTGTGTATTAAAGTGTGTCTGTGTGTCTGTCTATGACATCATAACTTTAAACGGATGAACCAATTACGATGCGAATTTTTGTTCGAAAGAAAGCGTGATCGAGATGATTCTTAGCAATATCACGGGTTCAAGGGGTAACTTTTTTAGTTTTTATATTATTAATTATTATCAAATCTGTGATACAGCGGTCCGAAAAAAAAAATTACTTGGTGAAGTCCCGAGTTTGATTCCCTGGGCAGGCAAGAAAATAAATTGAGTTTTTTGAATTTTCTAATAAAACAACTTTACCCGGGGTTGGATATGTGTCTGGTTGGCGATAGGCTTGCCACTTATCTCTTTGTGGAACTTAGTATCTTCGGTTAGTCGTTGGTGTACTGGTTGTAATTCTGCCTGCTTCTTTGTGGATAAAAGCGTGAACATACTTTTCTTTATTTTGTTACCTAAATCATGTCCCGTGATAGAGCTAACAAACATAAGCCCGGCTCCTATATTCAAGAAACGAGTCGTTTTGCTTACGAATGGTTGTTTTTTATACGAGTAGTACGAAATCGAATTACAGTCGTCCGTTTTCGATTGTTTACATTAAACATTTTGTCTAAATATGAGCAACGCTTCGTTACTTTTAGGCAAACTACCAATGGTTCGTTGATTATAGGAACCAGGCTTTAAATATGCTACTAATGCCAGGTTCCTATAATCAACGAAACGTAATCCGTAAGTTTAACCATTAGTAGTTTGTTCAAAATAACGTAGCGTCACTTATATTTTCAAAAATAGTTGAAAGTTAGCTGCCGAAAACGAGAAACCGTTGTTAGGAATCTTACAAATCGTACACAATACTACCATTCGTAACCTAAACGACTCGTTTCTTACATATAGGATCCGGGCATAAGATAGATATAGGTTAGATTAGTTTGAGGAGAATTTTATAATTTGACTTCAATGTTATCAAAGGATTAAGCATATAAAAATAATTACCTAAGCCTTTGAACATAAATAAAGTACGAGTAAATATTTTATGTTATGATTTAAGTAAATATTTTAATTCGAGAGCTAAAACATCAAACGTTTACAAGTAGGTAATGTTTAACCGTTGTACGTTCTTATGATAATATAGATGAGTTTTAAAAAAGTCGATATAATCACAAGAACTTTTGGTGACATTAGCATAAAAATAATAAAAGTTTGGGAATATTTTTATTTTGACCAATAAATACGTATTAAACTACTAAAAAAGTAAATTTACTAAGA
>NJDD01000821.1:199620-257054 GCA_002245505.1 Calephelis nemesis
AGCCCGGACCAACACGGGGAAACTGTAAAAAATCGATTAAATTACAAGAAGTTTTAGTGATATTGGCAAACAAGCAAAAACATTTTGGGAATATTTGTATTTTGGCCAATACAAAGGTACTTAAGTAAATATTTTACAAAGAGAGTTAAAAAGTTGCAAACTTTACAATTATTATTTAACCCTTGTAGATTTTTGTGTCAATATCGATAATTGTAAAATATCGACATAATTACAAGAGCTTTTGGTGACATTGGCAAACAAACAATAACTTTTTGGGAAATATTTTTCCAATAAACTAGTACATAAGTAAATCTTTTACTAAGAAAGTTAAAAAATCAAACGTGACTATTCAATAATTAGGTAGCCCTTGTATGTTAACTTTTGATGACAACGACATACGATTATTGACATTTTGGGAATGTTGACAATAAAAAAAGAATGAAGTTTTTATATATATATGTATAATGTTGGGTATTACTTCGAAGATGTATAGTCACAATAAATTTATTTATGTGTTTTATAATATTGGAAGGCTAACAAGCAGACGGATTTCCTGATGGTAAGAAATTCACGCCGCCTAGAGACACCAAAGGTGGTAATAGTGCGCTGTCAACCTGAGGCCGGGATGTTAGACTTCGAGCAAAAGAAAGTTTACCGGCTACCTTACAACCACCAACTCTACCACCTAGTCATATGTCACGGTGTTAGTGACGGTATGACTGTGTACCCCTTTGGGTTGTTACCCCTACGAGCTGCCTGGCAGGAAGATGGAGCTATTCGGCAAAGGAGCCTAGACCAACACGGGATAAATTAATATTATATTCAACTCTTTTATTTATGTTCCACCTAGTCATTAAATTTTTCTTCTGTCTATTTTTTGAGAGTAACATGATTTCTAAAAAATAATGTTATAAAAAATTAAACTAAATATTATTAAATTAAAAGATAATTAAAACAAAATATTATTAAATTTAACTAAAAAGTATATTTTAAAAAGTGAAGTAGGTATTTCTCCAACTAAGATAGTAAATTTACAAAATGTTGACGTTTGGATATGATAATATCGATAATAATTTGACATCTCTATAGTTACACCTAGTGACTAAGGATAGGTTGAGATGAACAAGATGAAGCTTAATGTGACCTAATTTAAATTTTCCGCAGAAAGAAATTCAATATTTCGACATTTGTTACTGTTCATTACAATAAATCAAAATAATATGACTTTGTGGAAAATCTTTTCATATGTAGAATTGAATGTTGCAAATCACATTATTTTATTAACTTCTGTAATGACTGTAGTATGTTCACGCACGTAATCTCGATAAGGTAGACAGATGTACAACCAGCTCACCACAATTAGCCGTAGTTACTAGTTAGTTCCACAATGTTATAAGCGGCAAACAGTAAAATGTAGAAAAAGAGAAATATATTTTAATTATGGCATAGTGTGTTAAAGACGACTTTATTTTTCTAAATATTCACAACAGTATATAATATACTTCTTATACAATTCTTAAAACTTCACATGAAATATCGTTTGAAAGCACTTCAGAAGACGAAAAGCGGTTTCATACATCATTTCAAAGCTCCGGAAACCCACACAAAGCGTCACAAGTTGTTAAATGGCCCGAGAAATCCGCAAAAATAAACTTTCAACATTTTATAAGCTTTTAATTCTTGTTTGGTTTTACCTACTCATTTATGTTAGAAACAAAAAAGATTATATTTTTTATACATAAAGAGCTGGCGAAGGATGGAAAAAAGTAACTATTGCCCATCGTCTATGTATCATATTCTAAAAAAGAGTTCTTTAAAATGACTATTCTCTAACATATCACATGAAACCTATCTTTTCACACTAATGTACATGAATCTATATGTACAAAGTTGAGTTAATTGCAACACTTATAATTCAAGAACTGCTGAACTTATTGCAAAGTTTTTTTTTGGATTCGTCTAAACAGTGAATAACAAGAATATTAATTAAAAAAATTGATTAAAAACTTCACGAGGTTCGGGGCAGGCGGCACTGAGTTCAAAGAGACAGGTATTTTTTGTGAAAGTCAGCGAACAAACACATAGCTCTTCTGGTGGTAAGAAATAACAGTGACCTATAGGCACTATAGATGTTACAGATGATTCGCTGAGGTCGGGATAGCAGGTCTATTGTACAATTCTACTGGCTTCTCTACCCTTCTGACCGGAACATGACATGCCCTACCCGCGCAAGTTGCTGCATTCTACCGTCAGTGGTTTTGTTGGTAGTTATCTTTATTATCTATATTTTTATTTATTTTATCTATATTTTAACCTGTGCTTTCCGCTTGCGAGCTGTCTGGTAGAATTGCAGATGGTCTATTTTGCTTAGCGACCATTTTGTTAAAAATTAAAAATCGAACGTCTTTTTCCATGAAATAACATTTTTTTTTTATAAAAAAAGCTTTTAGTTACGTGATATCAAATAACCAAGTTTTCTATGTTTAAAATTAGCTGACTTTTTATTTTTCAAATAAGGCTTTGACTGAAACGTATTTTTGCCCGAGATTTGAAAACTTTTTCGAAAAACACAAAATGGTCTTGTAATGTTTCTGTGTTATTAATTTTACTATTCAGGCAGAGAAATAATAAAATACTCATACTTATTAATAATTCTTACAGTGTATGGAAGTAAAGATATTAACATTTATTTATTCGCTTTTACTAAACTTGCATCAGTAATCATTTTAAAACAAAGTCCTCCTTGCGTCTGTCTGTTCTCAAAAAACTCAAAAACTACTTAACAGGTTTTCGTACTGTATTCGCCGATAAATAAATAGAGTGATGGTTGTTGTGGAAGGTTAAAAGGAGGAAGAGAAAAAATTATGTCCTTCGGAAGCTTTTACTGAAACCGCTTTTAAAACTCTTTTTCCCGTTTTATTGCTTAACAAAAAAGTCCGCTATTTTACGTTTTAAACGAATTGTCCATAGGTGCGAAGCCGAGCCGAAAAAAAGGAGCAGCTAGTGCTTCTTTTTTTTTGGTTTATTTACTTGTTGGGGAAACACAATTTTAGCCGTTTGTTAGCAAACCTGGTGAAACCTGAGGTATACTTCAGCAGTGTCAATTGTGGTAATTGTGTTACAAAAACCTAACCGATTATGCGTCTACATAACTAATAAGTAATTCTTTCGCTCTCTTTTTGTGCTCGTTTGTCAGTGTGTGTGTGTGTGTGAAAGAAAGAAATTATCCAGAAATAGAAACTGCAAGATAGAGATAGATTCATTTTCTATTAGATTACATTATTAACTATTAGATTATACCAACTAGGTAGCTACTTTATTGACGTTCCAAAAAAGAAGTATTTATGAAAATAAGTAAAGGCAAACAAACTAGACGATTTTTTTAAAGTTAAACGAAAAAAAAACTTGTTGAAAACACGATTTTTTATTTTCTTTTTAGGAAACCAATGATTATAAGTGTGTTGTTATTCCTTTATAGACTGAAATACGCTTACTCTGTAATTGTAGCGAAATATGTAACGTACTGGTACAACCAAACCGAGCAGACGACTACAAGCTCACCCTACTTTTTTTACAAGCAGTTTGATAGGAAAGCAGTGAGCCTATATTACTTATAAGACCACCACAGGGAAAAATAAGTAATGCGGAAAAAAGGTAAATAATTTTATATTACAACAAAAATCACAGTATAAATTGCGGAATTTACATAATGTGGTTTTACTTTCCTTCTGTCTTACGAATTTTCGGCCAGGTCAAGTGTCATGATGCGAGTTTGACATTTTTACTCTTCACAAAATGTTCGCAATGCCGCTAAAGAAGTTTAACTTCAAAAAACACTATGAAAGTGACTCCATCTGTTCTAAAGTTGTGATACCACAGAGCCACATCAACATCAGGGGTCGGAGTTGAAATAACTATCTATTTTGTCTTGTCATTGTCTTGGGCTGAGCACTCTGCTCGGCCCACAAAGCTCGGTGAAGTTGCATAAAATCGCGAGATTAGCAATAAATTAGTCATTCAAAAAAAAAAGATAGTCATAGTCACCTGAAATCAATACTATGGTGATGATTCTGCTGTCCACAAACTAAACCTATTTTAGATGGATGCTATCTTTTATAAAAGAAACAAAAACAATAGAGATAGAACATTCTAGACATGTCAGATTAGTCCGGACAAATATATAAAATCCGTGACGTTTTTAATCGACGATTTCTTTTTTTTATTTCTGAGTAATAGATTAAACTTCTGTCGAAATGTTGTGTACAGACTAACTTGGCAGCACTAAAAGTGATTTTTTTATGATTTTGGAAGGCAAACTAGCAGACGGATTTCCTGATGGTAAGAAATTCACGTCGCCTAGAGACACCGAAGGTGGCAATGGTGCGTTGCCAACCTGAGGCCGGAATATTAAGCATCGAGCAAAAGTACGGATTACTCACGCTCCAAACCGGAACACATCATGACGTTATGGCGGCAGGAATAGGTAAGGTGGTGGTGCCAATCCGGTTGAGGCGCTGCGAAACTCTACCACCTAGTCAGATGTCACGGTGTGAGTAACGGTAAGCCTATACTCGCCTTTTACGAACTGCCTGGCAGGAAGGCAGATGGTCTATACTGCAAAGGAGCCCGGACCAACTCTTTCTATTACTTTCGTTAAAAGAAGATAGCGATAAACTGAAATTAGTTTAGTGGGTGCCCAACAAAATAACCACCAATAACAGTTAACTTTTAGTTTGAGAATAGTTTGAAGTAGTTAAGTAGTTTTATAATAAGATAACTTCATCTCAGTCGTGCTTTACCAAAGCAACAAGTTATATTTTTGTCACGTTCCCAGCATTGTGGGTAATCATAAGGGTTTATTTATCTCATATAACCCTCGTTCTAAAGGTATGGCTTAAATGCAAGAAGTCTGTATTTTGGTAATTCTCACGTTTTCGGCCTGCTTAACTATAACATGACAAAATTTTATTACAAATCGAATAAAAGGTTTGTATCGTAATAGGATTGCTATAACCTGGATAGACTGACTAATGCCCGGTTTCTATAATCAACGAATCGTAATCCGTCAGCTAAATCATTCGTAGTTTGTTAAAAAGTAACGGAGCATTACCAATATTTTCAAAAAATGTTTAGTTTAGTTCAATAGTCGAAAACGAGCAACCGTTGTTAGTAATCTTACTAAGCGTACAAAATACTACCATCCGTAATCAAAACGACTCGTTCTTTGAATATAGGAACCGGGCATAAGTTAACATCAAAAAATCAATTTGATCCTTTGCTTTAGTAGTGTATAGTTGACTTCTAGGAGATAGAGTGCTAGGAAGAGGTATACCCATGGGAAGGTTTGGTATCACCGCTATACATATCCATTCCACCATCGAGTCTGTGCTCGCCGTTGTCATGTTCCACGCTGGAGGTAGTATTGGCCATAAGACTAGTAAGTGTGGCCCACTATCTCGATACATAATAAAGCAATGCATCAGTAGCATCCATGGTATCTATAGAAGATGATATGTCTCTTATCATCTGGAAAACCGTCTGCTTATTCACTATCTTACCTTAACACGAAAATACTATTAATATTATAAGTTCGGAAGTTTTTCTGTTTGTTTGTTTGTTTGTTACTGTTTACCCCAAAAATTGCTAAACCGATTTTTTATGAAGTTTAGTACACATAGAAGGTTACTTGGATTAACATATAGAATAGCTTTTATCCCGAAATAGTGTTCCTATGGGCAACGCCGCAAGAAACAGCTAGTATTATATAGTTGAAAAACCCCTGATTAGCCCTCTAAAAACTCACAGATTTAATTGTAACAAAACTTTTTATTTAACAGAGATATTTCAAAATTTATTTGTTACATAATTTAACCGCCTAAAAAACTTTTAACCTTGAATACACAATTTAACAAATATAACATCTGGCTAAGGGTTAATGACTAATGCTCCATCTACTAAAGGGTTAAAGGTCCCGCAAACAAAACCATGGGGGTAGGCTACTGAATAATAACCCATAGTGATATGCTTCTTTAAGTGCAAAGTGGTTTTCCATAGATTAATTTATCATTACGGTAGACGAAAATAGATTTCATTGTGCCAACTGGAAAATTACGGTTTTGTTACTTTTGAGATCTGCAATCCTACGTATTTTCCGAGCTTTAATATGAACCCAATTTCTACACGAGTAGAAAACATTTGTGTTATTTAGTTAGGTATTACTTATTTTTGCCAAATTTAATTTTACCATTTTAACAATTTTTAATACGCCTTTGCGGTCTAGCGGTTCGGATGTTTTTTTATGATATTGGAATGCAAACAAGCAGACGGATTTCCTGATGTTAAGATATTGACGCCGCCTAGAGACACTAAAGGTGGTAATGGTGCGTTGCCAACCTGAGACCAGGATGTTAGGCCTCGAGCAAAAGTAAGTTTACCGGTTACCTTAACCTACGAACCGGAACACGTCATGACGTTATGGCGGCAGGAATAGGTTGAACTGGACTTCGTAGGGTCCTGTTATTTGTTTTGTAAAATTTAAACTTTTAACAATCCGCCTCTGTGGTCCTGCGGTTCGGTGTTTGAATTTGACTTCATGAAGTCCTGGGTCCAATAGTCACGTCGGGAAACAGCAATTTTTTTTATTATCTTATGTAATAAAAATGAATCGCTAAAAGTGTTGGTAAGCGCATAACTTCCGAACGACTGAACCGATTCTGCTTATTCTTTTTGTAATGTTTTAGTTATTACTAGGACAAGGTTCTTTTGTAGAAAAAAACTGGGAAAATTGCAGGGAAAATGGAAAACAACATTTTAATTTTTTACCATACAAACGGAACGGGTGGAACGAAGTTCGCCGGAGCAGCTAGTTTTCTAATAAAAATAATGTTGCTCGGTTGCCCAGTTACCCGGGATTGGATGTTTGCCCGGTTGACGATAGGCTTGCCACCTATATCATTGTGGGACTTAGTGCCTTCGGCTAGTCGTGGGTGCCCTGGTTGTACCTATACCTACGCCTTTGACCAAAGTTGCTAGACTCACTTTTGATGTGCTGTGTTTAAGCATGAAAATTACTAAAGACCGGATTATATGCATATAACATTAAATAAGTATTTTTTTTGTTTTGTGTATATAACTCTTTTAGATTTAAGTTTATTGCTAGAAAAAACTTGTTTTATGTTTTGTAATTTATTGTTTTTTGTAAATAAAAAACTAATAATTATAAATAAATAAAATTAATAGTAAAAAAAATATTTTTTATCGACTATTTATTCGAATCATTTATCGACTCTTAAACCAAATTACATTTCAATAAAATTGTCTGTAAACTTTTATAGTTTGTCTACAGCATACATTTAGTAAACTATCCATTGATAGACGATAATCGATACAGTAACATGTAACATTACTTAATATTTTTGTAAACATTAACAATCAAGTATTATTCTAAACGTTCAGTGGTATGATTAATTATTCTTCTATCATTCAAAATATTTTATAGATCGAAAAGGATCGCTCCACATCTACTCAGGTAAATGGGCAGAATTTTTACTTGGGTGCTATGTTAGCGCTTATATTTTCTGGCGAAATTTCCCGAGGTAATTGACTGTAATATCATAGGTAGTAGGAAGAAGTACCGGTAGGCGAGCGCGACGATCTTTTGTCTCTTTCATTTTATTATCGTACCAAAAAAATAAACGCGCGGCTGCTGAGTGCGCTACGCTCGATAATACTGTAAATTATAGCGATATTATGCATCATCGCTAGATACATACATACATATCTTCACGCCAAATCCCTTACGAGGTACGCAGAGAATATCGAGTGCCAGACCCCACGATCCTGACAAACCTGTCTGACTTTCATTCACCCTTTTCATACAAACACGCTGGTTTTGGACACTTTTGACACCACCCTTCGGATAGTATCCAAATGATCTGATCATGGAATGTCAACCTTGGTCTCCCCGGGTTCCTGCATCATACATACATCATCGCTTGATCTTAACAAATTTGCCGCTGAAAATCGCTTAAATATGTAAATGCATATGCAATTGCATATTATCCGGTATCTAGTTATCATAAAGTTGTTATGTGGAAGAGAAAATTAGGAATGTCATAAAATGCATGAGAGTAGGACAAATGCGCTCAAAATGAGAGCGCTACGTAATCTGTGGTGTAATACTCGCTGACAGTATTCATTCATAACAATAAGCTCAGAGTAAAAGTGAGATTGAAAGAAAGAGAAATGAGAGAAATGCTCTTTGATGAAGGCATGCTCCGCTGGCTAGGTCATATGAGAAGAATGATCGATGAAAGATTGACAAATCAGATGTGAAATGCAAATGTGGATAGATGTATATCCTATAATCAAATAGCTCGGGTTTTGTTCGAGGGTGGTATCTTTGTATAGAAGGGGTACTTAATGGATGTGGACGTAGCCATGCTGATTCTGGAAGGATCGTGTGATTTGCTATTTGATACTTTCTGCCTATTCCATAAGAGACTTGGCGTAAAGATATGTATCTTTGTATATGTATGTTTATAGAGATGAACGCTTATTTTATAAATACTGAGAATCTAATCAGTGTTGACCAAGTAATGTAATGAATTTAATTAATTGTAATTAATTAAATTTATTGTAATTAATGGTACCTAAAAATACAAACATAAATCAGAAGTGCCTAGTTAACTACGAGTATCATAAATATTCTAAAATATTTTGAATGTTATAATCTAAATTTAAATACAAGGTGTATTTAAATTTAAATTATAACATATCAAAATTAGATATTTGGATTAAGTATAATTCTTTAATAATGTTAAGAAAGTTGATACTTTATTTCGCATTAACATACATTGTACGTCTACCTGCGACAAACAACTGCGAAGCTCGGTTTCGATTCCACACCAATGCCAACGTGTTTCTGAATCTGGGTATTTAATAATTTATGTATTCTTGTATCTACTTTAGGTATTTCTATGTATTAAAATGGTTGACTCACACCCATAACACAAGCATATAATTTGGTTACTGTAGAGTTAGGTTTATTTATAACTTGTCCGGAAGTATGTGTTTGTTATTATTATATATTTTCACATTTATATTAATACTAGCCGATCCGGAGAACTTCATATCGCTTCACATCAGCTACTAATAGTAAAATTTAACGTGTTGTTTCCCATTTTATTGCAATTTTTCCAGGTTTTGTCTTCATAAGCCTTCTCCTGACAATAACTTTTACAACAATAAAAAATTAGCAACATTGTTCCATCTTTTGAGGTCTGGTATGATGACCACGGTAAATGGGTATTTATTTTATACTAGTGGTCGCCAGTTGGTCGAAATTAGACCATTATACATTTTAATATCTTGTTGATAAAAACGCTATCTTCATTTCTCAAGATAGTAGTTGGTACTATGTCTCCAAAGTTTTTACTGCGCTATCTGTGATCTTTTATCGTTATCATTAATATATTTGTTTGTGTGCCAATGCATGGTAATAAGGGTAATGTTTTATTTATTGATTTAATGTACTTTATAAGCATTATTACTTAAAAATATTAGCGTTTTGCACTTCTCCTACACATCAACTGTAAGTGTGCCAAATTTTATGCTCCTGCGTTTTAACATGCATTTGCAATAATACGCCGACCAAAAATAGACTGAATATATCGTAGTTTAAAAAAAAACTTATTCTCACATACAGCGCTTAGACAAATAGCATAAATCAAATAAACATTTTAATAAGTTACTATTTCGACTTCATAATGTATGAAAAGTTATGTATTGTAGAAATGAATGAATGTTTGCAAAAGAAATTTTTTAATAAGATTAATTTTATTATGACATTCATAACTAAACAATTATTTTTAGGTTTTTCCGTGAAACCCACAGACTATGTAAGACAACACAGACATTTTAATTAAACTAAATTAATTGTTAGTTCGGTAGGGTAGTCGCATTTGAATTTTCCTAAGAGCCATGTAAAGCAATGCCCATTTTGTTTTCAACTCAATTAGTTATTTTTCTGTTTCTAGGCATTACGTTAAATACAGTTTTTTACCAAAACTCTGTTAGTTTTCTGCTTAAAAAAATCTCAGTGAAGTTTTTTAATTCAATTATTGGTTTGATTTTTGGTAGTGATAGAAAAATGTAAAACCAGACTTTCATATTAATAAAATTTATAACCGGTATGACTCAGAATATCTATTTCATGCTGAATCAGGTGGATTAGTGGAGCTCAATGTAATAGCCCTAAATTCGCTTGATATAAATCTTAAGTAACAGCGCGATATTAGAAATCTCCATATTTTTAAATTAAAATACTTGTTCAATTTTATATAAATGTTATCTACTTATTCATCAGTAACATTACGATATAAGAAATTTCTATATTTTTAAATTAATCGTGAAGTTTCATACATTACTTATATTTAATTAGGTATCTGTTGCCAGCGTGGTTATTGGTCCTACAGGATTATTTTTTCCATTATTTTTTCAAGACAAGCCTATGTATTAATTCAAGTCACTGTCTGTTTGTATGCCAAAATTAATAAAAATAGATTGAGCAGTTTTTGCGTGAAAGAGTAACAAACAAACATTTCCAGTGTTGGTCCAGGTTCTTTAGCAGAATAGACTATCTGCCTTCCTGCCAGGTAGCTCGTAAAAGGCGAGCATAGGCTTATTGTAATTTAACGCCGTGACAACGGTGGTACCAACACGGTGTTGGTACCACCGCCTTACCTATTCCTGCCACCATAACGTCCAATGCTTGCCGTTGACGTGTTCCAGTTCGGAGGGCAAGGTAGCCAGTGAACCTACTTTTGCTCGAGGCCTAACATCCTGGCCTTAGCCATTACCACTAGAGACATCAAAGTCTCTAGGCGGCCTGACTTTTTTGCCTACCATTATCATAAAAAAATACAAACTTTCACATTTATAACATTAGTAGGATTACCTTTTTTAAAATTTGGATGACTTAACTCTTATGTCCACAAAGACTACAGGAAAACTAGAGAATTAAAACGACTACGCCTGTAAAAAGGATTTCATACATTCATGAGGTTCAACGCAAATGCGTTGAACGACGACTTATCACAAACCGAAAACTTGATGATCACTAGGTTCATTACCTTTTTTAATTTCCTTTTAAACATTTTTTTTTTAATTTCAATCCAAGTGAGGACTTTAGAAATTTAAATGAAAAATGTAGAATTGTTACTATGTAATGAATACCCAGATGCCGAAAACTGCTCAACTTCGCATGGCCCAAACTCAATGGCAGACTAAATACGGCCCTGCTAAAGAAATTTAATTTACGAGTTTAAGCTGACAAGTATGGCCGAAAAGGCAAATTACATCAAATCCCGAAAGCTTTCCTAGGAGTTTTTATTTACAGTTAGGTACGTGCTTTCGGATTAAAAAAAAGCTTGTAATGATATAAATTAAATAAACCTAAAGATATCGTATTTTTCGTAATACTTGTGTAAAGTTGCCAAAAATACACATTTACTGGCTTATTAATAAACACGGAGTAAAGTACCCCAAGTTTCAACCTAGTACTATAGTATTTTTATAATGTGACACAAACTCTTACCTATTCCTGCCGCCATAACGTCATGACGTGTTCTGGTTTGGAGGGTAAGGTAGCCGGTAAACTTACTTTTGCTCGAGGCCTAACATCCCGGCCTCTGGTTGGCAACGCACCATTACCACCTAGGCAGCACGAATTTCTTACCATCAGGAAATCCGTCTGCTTGTTTGCATTCCAATATCATAAAAAACATCCGAACCGCTAGACCGCAAAGGCGTATTAAAAATTGTTAAAATGGTAAAATTAAATTTGGCAAAAAAAAGTAATACCTAACTAAATAACACAAATGTTTTCTACTCGTGTAGAAATTGGGTTTATATTAAAGCTCGGAAAATACGTCTTCTGCCTTCCAATGTCATAAAAAACTCTAATATCAACTTAATGTTCACCTACTAGTCCGGTCAATGTAAAAAATCCGTATGACGGAAATTAACATCAAGATGATTTTCAGTAAAGTTGTTCAAAGGAAAAAAATATTAAAGGCCAAAGGTCAAAAATTAGATATCCACGATTTTCAAGGAAACGGTAAGTTTAGTCAGAAAAATATTTCAGGTAAAAATTATGGATCATAAAATTATCTAAAAAAACGTATTTATATATTTTTTCATACAATCCAACTGAAACAACGGATTTATTGGCAACATTACCCTGAAGAACAACTTTTGAGCAAGAAGTTTAGCTCAGAATACGACAATGGCGCAAATTGGCTTCAACTGCAGTCGTTGCAAGACTACTACAATAGTTTTACTCGTTACCTATTCTAAAATAAACTAAATTTCGTAGTAATTGTTCTAGATCTAGCATTTTAATGGACGGGTACACCGCAGGTGAAGACTAGTTTATTTGTATTGATGATTTAGTGTGAGATAGCCCACGAGAAAGCAAGATAGACATACTAACCCAAGGTTTTCAAATAAGGTGACTTGGATTTGAGGCACGTTTTAGCATTGAAATTTCAGGGCGAGAAACTCGTGAATTAGGAATGATTAAAGTTTTCCCATCTATTTAAGTGGAAGTTTAAGCCTTAACTCGTGTTTTTGTTCCAACCGTGTTAAATCGTTTTATTTTTTATGTTAATCCAAGACATTAATGTAATATAGCAAAACAAATAAACTTAGAGAAGAGGTTAGTAATTAAGCGCAGTAAAACCGCAAAAACCAACTGCAACTATTTCATTTGCTTCCACGTTACGGTTTGATCATTCTTATTTCGAAAGACTACAAAAAATCTCGAGATGGTCCCATATTGTTTTTTATTAAATTGCACATTATTTAGCGAAAAATTGAAACATTAAAGTTGGTAATTGGCCGAGTAATAGCATATACAACAAAAAATGAAAACATACAATCAAATTAAGAAGCTCCTTTTACGGAGACGCGTTGAAAATCACAAATTCACTAAACACTGAATATGTTAATGTGGTTCTGATAGAAAAACTGTAATACAATTTAAACCGTTTTTATTCAAAAACTAAAAATTAAATAGGGATTTGCAATTGTGTTAAAAATAACTGCGTTAGTAAAAACCGATTTCAAACCTATTAATAAATAGCACATATAAATAATAGGTTTAAATTAATATTAAAACTTTACTATTTTTCACTTTTTAGTTTTAGTATATATAAGGTATAAGGTATCATTACAGTCGAACTACGTTTTGAGTAGTTAGTTGAAATATAGACTAGGTACAAGCACCGTAGCACTCACTTTTTTATCTTTGTTGTCATACATAAAATAATATATAAAAGACGGTCTTATCGAATACGATTTCTGCTTTGCAATGATATTAAGTACATAATATATAATATTATATTAAAATAATTGAATATTATTGGATAAACTCATATCATAACATGTTACGTCCAGTGTTAACAATTTTATTTATGACTTCATATATTATTATATTAATATGCAGGCTGATTTGCAGTCTCAGTTAATGAAATATGTTACC
The DNA here is from genome assembly GCA_002245505.1 of Calephelis nemesis. NCBI lineage: Eukaryota > Metazoa > Arthropoda > Insecta > Lepidoptera > Riodinidae > Calephelis > Calephelis nemesis. The sequence continues at coordinate 213,164 of NJDD01000821.1, forward strand.
GGATATTACATTTGACATCCATAATTAAGTCAAATATGTAATTAATTCCTTCAAATAATGAATTCGAATCATTTATTGGACGTTATAAACTCGTTGATTTATTAACATAAAAGGTTAAAACAGTCGTAGATCAATTATTTGTAAAGTTGCGTTAGATTGTCTCTATAATATTGTTTGAGTCTGTTTATCCTTCAATCTCACAAAATATATAAAGTGAATTGTAGTTTACATTACAGAAAAACTTACTAATATATTTATATCTTCATTATCATCATCATCAGCCGAAGGACGTCCACCACTAGGCCTCCCCCAAAGAACGCCACAAGCCGCTTGTAACCAGTGATTCCCCGCGACTTTGACCAGATGTACCACCCTGTGGGAGGTACGAGTAGTCCAACACTACGTTCTCCAGTGCGGGGCCTGCACTTGAAAACCTTTTTCTCCAAGCGTTTGTCGGTTCTGCGAGCAATGTGGCCTGCCTATTGGCACTTCAGCTGGCTAAGTTTCGGGACTATGTCGATTACTCTCGTTCCCTTGTACTTTACACCACTGCACACAAAAAGGTATTGGTTTCTGTAAGCTTATAGATTTCGAATTTTGTAGCACAAATACAGTTAAATTCTGTTAAAATTTGGCCAGATTGTAGCTAATGCGATAATTTATTACAGGTAAGTATTATGTAAACGTAATAGTTATATCACGCCAACCATATGGCGAGTAGCCGTTAGTTGTGAAATATGTAGATTCTTGCACCGACTTAGGAAGGAATAGCATGTTTAGGAAAGATAAGAATGGAAATTACACAGGAACACGCCATGTTGTGTTGGAATGTGACAAAAACAATTAGGAAAATAATTATACTAACTTATGACAACATCATTTAAAACCTTTTTTATAGTTCCATGCTTCCAAATTTTTTTTTAATATCTTCAAGCTCATAGGGTAGGCGGAAGCAACAAGTGCACCCACAACTGGCCGAAAGTACTAAGACCCACAATGTGACAAAGAGCAAGGCTTCGCCAACCGATCATTCTTATCCAGTCCCGAGCAACGTAATTTTTTTATTAGAGAATTACAAACAACCACGGGATAACCGTAAATTGCTGATTTTGGGTTAGATCAATTAGTGTAATACTTATTTAATGCAAAAAACTGGTCCTTTTCTAGGAGAGAAGTCACCGAACAAACACACTTTCCTTCTGATGGCAACAGGAAATCGTGGCCTATAGACACCATAGATATTACAGGTGCTTCGTTAGCATTACAGAGTCATTATTGCAGTAGAAGTAAGTACGACGCGGGTACCTACCAGGGCAAGTTGTACAGGCAAGTACAAGTGCTGCATAGCACTCTACCGCCGAGTGGTTTTTTTTAATAATTATATATGTTTAAACCTATGCTAGCTTCATATGAGCTGCGCGGAGAGATAGAAGGACAAAATCTAAAATTAATGCTTAGTACTAATTTCCTGGGTTCAAAGTAATAACAAGTATCTTCACTCCTATATACCGAATAAGTAGACAAAAGTACAACCAGGGCACCTACGACAAGCCGAATATTCTAAGTCCCATAATGTGATATTCCGTAACCGGGCATATTTTAAATCCCGGGCAAAGTCATTTTTTATGAGAAAATTGAAAACACACTTTCTATTTTTTTGTTGCCCGACTCCCTATAGAACCCGTGACCTTAAGAAATCGAGTCCGACACCGAACCGCTATACCACAAAGGCGATCAAATTGATAATAAGAAAAAAATCCTAGCCAAAATTATAAAACAACATGGTTATATTTTAATATTATAGTGACGAAACACGTGTTAAATACAATAAGGTGTTAGAAATAATTAACATCGTTTAACACTGGTCATAACCAGTAGGGTTACTCTTGAATCTCGATATCATGCGAATTGGAAATTGGAATCGTATATGTCATTTTAGGTACTTTTGAGCACGGTATTAACGGATAGTTAACATTAAATTACAAATAAATGTAATTAATCTGATAAAACAGTTTATTGTTTACTATTAACTGAATCTTAATAATTCGCTAGTATTGTGTTTAAGAGTACCTAAAATGACATACTCGATTCCAATTTCTAATATTGCATGAATCGAGCTTCAAGAGTAATCCTACAGAGCCCCTACCATGAGTATACGGCTCGTCGAGTTTACTATACTCGCTAGCGTCTACGTAAATTATTTATATGAAAACTTTGAACAGCGCTTCTATTGGTGACTAAGAACATTAAATTTTTAGACCAAAAGCACTATAGATTTCGATACACCAATTACTGAACGTAATTTATAGCAACTCATGGTAAGTAAGTGGGCGTATATACGCCCATATCCCCGAAGAGGTAGGCAGAGGCACAACCAGGGCACCCTCGACTAGCCGAAGAACCGGGCACATATCCAATCCCGAGCGACATTTTTTCTAATTAGGAAATTGGAAAACCCAAATTTTTTGCTGCCTGACCTGTCCCAGGTTTGAAACCTCATGCAGTCAAGTCCAACACCTAAACCGCTAAACCACAGAGGAGTACAGTCACACACTTTACCAACTCATGGTAAAGGCTCAGATACATTATGATCGTATCCCTAATATGTAATTGTCAATTTGTTTTTGTTTTAGATCGTACTGTTTTGGTATTGTAAGGCAAACAAGCAGACGGATATCCTCTACACGAGTGCCTTGTACATCAGAGAAAGATTTAAGTATCCTACGTAATACAGTTCATCAATTATTACACTGTACATGGGAACACGGGATTGCAGAGAACTGACTTCATGATGTCAATTCATTCTAGTTTTAAAAATCCTACCCTATTTTCTGACTGAATTCACTCCTGGGTGATGGGTATAAAGCTATATTAATACTAAAGGTTACTCTCTTAACAAATACTTGTTGGGCTTTTCAGTATTTTTAGTGACTATCACTGGGCAAAGTGTATATCAAATAGCTTTCAAATGACGTGTTTTGTATTTGCTATATGTATTGTATTTGTATTGGTCACAAGAGATAGCAAATATAAAACACGTTATTTGACAGTTATTTGATATACACTTTACCATGTGATCGTCACTAAAAAATACGTTATCAGCCTCCCGATCTCATTTCCAAATACTGCTTATTCACTCTAATGTGACCTCTCTTTTTGAGACTCTTGTGATGTCAATCAACAAAGTCAAGATGAAAGTTCAGTAATATACCGACATTAGAGTAGTCAGCAGTATTTTTGTTTAGTAAGTATGTTGTATTAGTATAAATATTTGTAAGGAGTATAACCTTCAGAAGTAATATAGTTTCATAGTGATGGGGTTGTCAACCACAAATAAAATATTTAACTATGAAGTTTTTTTTTATTTGCTCGCTAATACGTCAGTTGAAATTTACCATACTAATGTTACATACTATTCCACTAGCTGTTTAACCGCAACTTCGTCAGAGTAGAAAAGTTTGTAAGAATAAAAAAATGAAAATAGTCCTTTTGGGGTTAATTTAAAAAAAAAACTAAAAATAGCCTATTTTTGAATTCGCGTCTTTGACTATATGCATATCAAATGTTATGAAAAGTGAAAGCGTAACAGAAAAACAAACATTTGAATTTCGCACTTATGAATTCTGAGATTGGCGCTGTTATCTAGACACACGGCAGTGTGTCCGCCAAGTTCGATCAAAACAAAAGCGACACACCGGATGTGGGTTATATTACACGAACCATTTCGGGCCAACTTCAACCCCCCTTTAACTCAAAATCTATTTTATCTACGCATATAAAACTCCTAGTATCTATTGAAACCTTCTTACTTATCTAAAATATAAAATTTCATTAATATAACTATTGTAGTTCTTGAGATATTGACGTCAGAAAATTGCTATTTTTACTATACACTCACTGACTGACTGACTCACTCATCAAAAACCTAGACCACTTCCAATGGTCGTATTGTCTTAAAATTTGGCATGGAGGTAGGTCTATAGGTCAAGGTAAAGAGAAAAATCTGAAAATGGCCAAGTGTGAGTCAGTTTCAAAAATAATGAAGCTGTAAATTTATACCCCTAAGGAACTTCAACGAACTAAATGGATCTATCTTCCAATGGTCGTACCAACCTGAAATTCATTATGAAGGTATGTATTTAGTCAAATTAAAGTAAAAATCTCAAAACGGCCAAGTGTGAGTCACTTTCGAAAATAACGAATACTGTGTAACTTTGATCCACTCACTCACATAAGTATGAAGCGAAAATGAATAAGTAATAAGTAAGTACTGTGGTTTAGCGGTTCAGATGTTGGACTTGACTGCATGAGGTCCCGGGTTCGAATCCCGGGCCGGGCAACAAAAATAAAATTTGGTTTTTCCAATTTTCTAATAAAAAAAATATTGTTCGGGATTGGATGTGTGCCCGGTTGGCGATAGGCTTGCCACCTATCAAATTATGGGACTTAGTGTATACGGCTAGTCGTGGGTGCCCTGGTTGTGCCTCTGCGTACCTCTTCGGGAATATGGGCGTGAAGATACTTTAAGTACTTATTTAAGTAGGTACCTACATGTATACCCAGATTATTAATAAATGCGCCGACACAAGACAAACCTCTGTGTTTGTCTGTCGCGGGAATCGAACCCGCGACGGCATACGGCGTGCAAAGCAGGGTCACTAACAAACCAATACCTATGCGCTAAATCCACGGTTAAAAATTTAAGAAAATAAAGGTGTCGGTCGGATTCAGATATTTTATACACTTAGCCATTCGTAAGCTCGTCATTGTCGTCGTCACTCAATCTTACAAAAATATATGAAATCCCATCCAAAACATAAATGTAAAAGGCTGCCAAGTTCGATAATATGGGAATGCTTCGCCTATAAAAGAAGTGAGATCAAAATAAGTACAAAGTTCACATGAAGAATGCACACTTGATTTTCCGCAGTTTGAAACGTAGATTCTGAATAAATATCATATTAAATACCTAAATTAATTATATTTCAAAAATAAGAGATTCTAAAAAAAAGTATCTTCACGTCCATATCCCCGAAGAAGTAGGCAGAGGCACAACCATGGCACCCACGACTAGCCGAAGACACTCAATGTTATTAAGTGGCAAGCCTATCGCCAACCGGGCACCTTTCCAATCCTGAGCAACGTTTCTTTATTGGAAAATTGGAGAAATCCAATTTTCTTTTTGTTGCCTGACACGGGATTCGAACCCGGGAACTGAAGCAGTCAAGTCCAACAACTGAACTGCTTTAAAACAAATTTTATGTATTTTGTAAGGAAATAAATGCGAACATACTCTTTGGGTAACTTCATCTTGAAACTACGAGCAAAAATTTTGGTTTCGAAAAACAAGAACCAATTCTCACTATTTTGTATTGGGTCTTTGTCCAGCATATATCATTTTTTATTAGCTTTTATAAGTTTTTTTAGATTTTACGATTAATTAAAAAATGTGATTTTTGAGTAATTCGCGAAATATCATCTGGAAAAGTTGTTTTAATGGTTCATGATCTGAAACCTACTAGCGAATAAGTCGAGCGAGTAAGTCAAAAACTTTACAGTCTCTTTGAATTGGTTCTAACTTTCCGTGTTTTTTAATAATGTTTTAACAAAGCAACCAACGTAATAGGGTTAACTTTGTAGAAGAGCCTCTTCAGAACCTACATCCAAATTTAAGGGCCTCTTCAGAACCTCAATCCAAATTTTTAATGAAAATACGAGTTGCTTGGCGAAACTTTTCTTTATAGCCGAATTTCGCCTCTGCGTACTGGACTATAAGGAGAAGACGCAGGGATGAAAAAGTTATGATCTTCCTGGTCAGGTAAAGTGTACTGATGGAATTCGAAGATCTATGCTACAGATAATATTGTAATATCTAGAGCACAGCAGATCTCTCTTTCTGTATCTATCGGTTACTCTTTGCTTTCTTTATTTGTCTCAACCTCGTTGACCGATGGGTTAGTGCAAACGTCTATATCTGACGACGACGATGCCATCAACGAAATACGAGGCTCGAGTTCAAATTTCGACGGGGACAGACATCTAGGTGATTAATATCTACCCTAAATAAGTTTTGGTTCAGCGAATCCCTGAAAAAGTGGGTAAAGATTTATCACAAAATTGAAAAGCACATTTTGAGTTGTCCGTCTCGTGAAGATAATTACCTAAAAAAGAAGTAGAGTATGTTCACGCCCATATCCCCGAAGTGGTTTGCAGAGACACAATCAGGGCGCCTACCACTAGCCGAAGACACTAACGGCCAATGTTAACAATGTATCTCTAAAGATAGATTTCAAGCGATTGCTCCTATCTTATCTAGATTTAGGTAGCTGCGTATCCGACGGCCGTAAATATGGCAATTAGGTATACCTAATTGTTATATTTATCCCGTCTACAGATATGTTATTGGCAAGCGATAACATAAAAATGGATCAGAATATCAATCTTGGACAGCAAGTTTTGGATTAGGATTGATTATTAATATTGGCCGTAAGTCTCGCAACGTCATAGATGGCAAGCCTATCGCCAACCGAGCACAAATCCAATCCCGGGCAACATTTTTTTTAATCAAAAAATTTGAAATATAATTTTTTTTTGTGTTTGTCCAACACTTGGACCGCTAGACCAAATTGATTTATTTTAAATAAGTGACTAACTAGTAACTCACTACACCCGTATCATTGTATGCCCATGTTCAAAACTTTCATATGCATTATTAATAAGTATAATTTTTTTGAAAATCAAGAAAAAATACTGATCAGAATGATAACGTAGTAATTCTTCAAACGGCTGGTCCAGATCAGTTCCAATATCATACCTATTCCTATCACAACGTTATTGTGATTCTCTTTTTTATTTTTATTTTCTTTCTTTAGGTTTTGGCCTTCACGTTAGTATTTTGCCATTCCTCAAGTAGAAATTTGCATCAAATTTTATATCAATTTTGATCAATTATAATTAGTAATCAGTCATAAGTCGTCAGTAAGTCATGTCAGGCTCTTGGGTAAAGCGGCGGCCTCATTACACAAGCTTACGTAAGGAGATTTGGTGGCAAAGAGGAAATACATGATACGCTAATTTCTTCATGATTATTTCATTTGTGCACTTTCACTGAACAAAACTGTACAAAATACCACCAAAATTGACTAATTTCACTCAGTATCAACACGAAATTCAATTATTATGAAAAAACTTCGACCATCTTTTTCCTCGACGGCGCCAAAACTCCTCTTTTCTATTTTCCAATCTGAAAATAAACTTAGTTTAACATATTCTGTTTGACTGAAGGGCAGTGATGTTAGCTTTGACTATCAAACTGTATTTTTACATACAATATTGAACTTTTAAAAATAGCAGTTAACCTCGTTTGATAGTTAACACAGAGCCGTAATATAAACACTACTATAAAATATTTGAGGCTGTACCTATATATAAAGTATTATTAACTCAGTGAGTAAGACAGCCACTGAGTAAATATTTTTTCATTTTTCAGTAATAAAATAGTAATAAACAGTTTGTAATGGCGGCAATTCTGCAGCGCGATTACTAAACTAATTTTGAGTTATAGTTACGAGTATCTTCTTTTAACGTAAACGAGGCAAAACACGTCCAGTGCTGACAGATTAGTTTGTTCAGCTAAGCACTAACTAAAGTTATACTAAGTGTATACTATATTTTACAGACACGCCAAACTTATGAGACCACTGTTTTTGAACTAAAAACTTCCTTCGATGGTTCGGAGAAAATGTATGTCTGTACATTGTAAAGTACATGTTCTCATGTTTGTGTACGATAACGCAATAAATGAATATTGTATTCTACTTCAAAAATGATAGTTACTTCATACTGATGATTAATCCCCTTAATCTATACGCACATAAATTCCCATACTTGTCCGCGTACTCTGAGTCAAAAAGACCATCTTCCTCTCTGCCAAGCAGCTTGTAAGAGGCAAACACAAGTTAAAGTATAGGTGTGCTATGTAGCAACTTGTCCGTGTAAGGATTCCTTTCTCCATAACGACACTGATAAGTTCCGGTTTGAAGGGTAGGGTAGCCGGTAGGCTTGCTCAATCCTTCCATCTCGGTCTCACGACAGCGATGCACCTGTAACATCTATGGTGTTTATGGGCCACGGTTGTTTCTTACCATTAGAAGATCCGCGTGCTTGTTTATTGACCTCTCTTTTCTAATATATTTACGAAACACTTTTGGCATAAATTCTAAACGGCTGTACCGATTTGAATTATTTATGTATATCCAGGTAAAAATTACAAAACAAAAATGGAAATAATCGCAAAAAAACTAGGAAAAATAACATTTTAGCTTTTCCCACACAAACTGACGAACGAATTTTACCGATACAGTTACTGGTGGTAATTCTGCTGTTGCATGCTGAGCACCAACTAAACTAATTTTAGGCGTGTGTATGGTATATTTTTCCAACTAAACAAAAAGAAAAGAAATGGAACATTTTACACATGTCAATTTAGTCTACATATTGCAACTTGACACGTTTTTAAAAGACTTTTTTCGAAGAATAGATTGAAAGTCAGTAGATATGATGATATGACATGATATATGTATACCTAAACTAATTTAACAGCACCAAACTTGATTATCGTATTGCCGTGCAAACTATCGTTGAAAGAAGATAACAATAACTTTAAATTAGTTTAGTAAGTGCGCAACAAAATTAACTAATATATCCGGACTAATCTGTCATGTCTACAATGTTCCAATCTTTTGTATTTCTTGCAATTGAAAAAGATAGCATACACCTAAAATGAGTTAGTCAATGCTCAGCAGAATTACAACCAAAATGGTATATATGTGATAAATTTCGTTGCGCATCTATCAGCAATCCAGTGGTATTAGACTCGACGTCATGAGGTCCTGAGTTCGTTCTACAAGTCGGGCAACAGAAAAAAATAAAAACGACGTTGCCCGATGTTGTACATATCCAATATAGTATGTATACATACGGCTAGTCGTGAAAGCCCTGGTTATAACCTCTGCCTAGTTTTTCGGGGATGCGGGCATGATGGTACTCTTTTTACATTTTGTTTAATACTAGCGGCCCGCCCCGACTTAGCACGATTATGAAATATACATATAATGAACCTTCGACTTCAATCATTTTATTTATTAAAAAATTGCATCAAAATCCGTTGCGTAATTTTAAAGATTTAAGCATTCAAAGGGACATAGGTACAGTTGAAGCGACTTTGTTTTATACTATGTAGTGAAGATTTAGGTATCCACTAAGTAACCTTACGGTTGCCACTTGAAAAAAAAATTATATTTACGTAATAACTATTAAAAATATTTACCTACATTAAGTAGAAAGTTCAAACGTCATACAACAGATGGCTCTTTATAAACAGACTTAACACCGTTTATGTTTATTTAAGGGGATAACAAATTGTTTATAAATCACTCTTTTTCGAGTTTTTTCTGACTTTGATCGAAAATAGTTCTCAATCGTTTCAAACCAGACGCAAACAGTATCTGAGTTATCAAAGTATATTCTGTTCTTGTTTTATGAGGTAACAAATCATCGTAATCGTTTCTAGGGTAATAAAGTATTTCTGATCAGAGGGCTAGCATGAACTTTTCGTTTTATCGTATCGAAAACGTACTTTCTAAAAACTAGGTATGTGAAGTTTAGTTGAACATTCTTGGGGTCATATGTGGAACCGCTCAGAATGAAATTACTCGGTTCACTCGTTTCTTCAAGATTGCTTTGCTTGTCCACTGTAAATTAAAAAAAATGACCAGTATGCCACCAAAATTGACTAATTTCATTCACTCAATATATACACGAAATTCAATAATTACAAAAAAAACTGTCACCATCTCTTTTCTTAATATCACTAAAACTCAAGACGCCTATTACAAAAAAATAAAAAAAAAATATCTTCACACCCATATCCCCGAAGAGGCAGGCAGAGGCACAACCCACGACTAGTCGAAGATACTAAGTCCCACAAATCACATTGCGATAGGTGGCAAGTCTAGCGCCAACCGGGCACATATCTAATCCTGAACAACATTTTTCATTAGAAAATTGGAAAAACCTAATTTTGTTTTTTTTTTGCCCGACACGGGATTCGAACCGGGAACTCATGCAGTCAAATCCTACAACTGGTCCTAGACCACATTACGCAGTAGATTTTGCTGTCAGTTTCACCACAGTCCAACCAACTCCCTAAAACGGAGTGATTAAGTTCTCACGGACTCTTTGCAACTTCCTAAAGTGAGTTTCGAATTTCGAAAACTCCAATTGTTCATGATCGGTGCACAGATTAATATGTAGATTGAGAAGTTCCAACAATATAAGCATTTTTAATTAAATCTGTTTTACTACTCGTTTTCTGAGAAAAACAATTTAAATATCAACTCACTTGTGTACAAAATAAGTTTTCAATACTAGCATATTCCATTAGTCAGTGGAAGTCACGTGTTTCATAGAATTATCAGGGTTTCGCGAGATTACTTATTTCTGCAACTCATTGCTTTTGAGTAGGTAACTAGCTAGAACTCAAGATATGTAATTATTGACAAAACATTATTGACAAAACATTGAAGTGAAAACTTCTTTAGCGGCGTTGTGCACTTTTTTTTGGAATGGATAAAACTTCTTAACTCGCGTCTGGACACGTGACCTGAAATTTCGTAAGACGAAAATTCGTAAGGCGGCGCAGGGCGCTTGCGCGAATGTTCGTGTTGTCATGTTGTGTACGATAGCGCAAGAAGTGTATATTGTATTGTACCACATAAATGATAGTATTTTCATACTGATGATTAAAGTAATTCGTGCAAAATTATTCCCTAACCATTCCAAAATATCAAAAATGCACAACGTTAATAATCAAGTATTCACTTCTGCCGGCATTCTCGGAGTGGAACCCGTTTTTTTATCTTTTTTTATGATACCTACTTAAAGGCAACCAAGCAAACGGATTTCCTAATGGTAAAAAATTCACGCCGCCTAGAAACACCAAAGGTGGAAATGGTGCGTTTTCAATCTGAGGCGAGGATGTAAGGCCTGCAACAAAAGTAAATTTATCGACTATCTTACCCTCCGAACTGGAACACATCAACGGCAGCGCTGACGTCATGACGGCTGGAATAGATAAGGCGGTGGTACCAATCCGGGCGAGTCACTGCGAAACTCTACCACCTATTCAGACGTCACAGCGTTCGTGACGGTAAGCATATGCTAGACTTTCACGAGCTGTCTGGCAGGAAGGCAGATGGTCTATTCTGCAAAAGAGCAGATAAAAGGAGGAGAAAAAATCAATGCTGTTTGTAACGATTTAACATTGAGCTGCATAAAGTTAGATAGAGAAGATTCCCCCCTGTAGCTCCAAGTCCACTGTATAGAATAGACCATCTCTGCCTGGTAGCTCCTAAAAGGCGAGTGTAGGTTTAAACAGGTCATTATCGCTCTATATCGCTGATGGTAGAATTCTGTGCAGCGACTTGCCCGAGTTGGGATCTACCACCTTACTATTTCTTAAGGGGCCATATACGATAAAATACGTCAGCAATGTTTTTTTCAATGTTTTTTTCATACAAAGCAATCATGGATCTTGGTGAGAAAAATACACAAGATTAACATGAATATGCTTTATTTTGGAAACTAGTGTTTCCAAAACACGATTCATTTCACTTTGCTCGATAGAAAAAAATCAAAAAGTTAACCCTTTTTTGAAAGCAAAACCCAACTGTCTACTTCAATTATGAAAATATCGACACCAGATTTAAGATAAACATAGATAAGTACTATACCTAAAAGATAAGTGTTTTAGTTTTTATACTTTTCTTCAAATTACTTTTATAGTGTCAAAAGTAGTGATTTGTCGCTTAAGGCGTTTACTTTAGAGCGCAATATTTCATAGTAATCATGGAACGAGGGAGTGCGGTGATTGGCTCTTCTGGATGACTGAGTATGGGGCCTTAATGTTATAATGACAATACCATGTAGTAGTTAGAACAATAGGGCTAATAACCATAGAACAATGACATACCTATAATATCTTTAGTGAGGCCACAGTCGTCTCTTATCATCAGGAAGCCTTCTGTTTGCGCGCTGTCTTATCAAATCCCATGCTATTAATTTATATTATAACCGCAAAAAATTATATATTTGTTTGTTACTCCTTCATACAAAAACTACTGAACCGATTTTCATGAAATTTGTCACACACGTAGCGGGTATCTTGGATTAATATATAGGATAGTTTTTATCCTGAAAAAAATGTTCCTATAGGACCATTAACCACGCGAACAACGCCGCTGGCATGAGCTTCATCTATTTATGTTTTACTATATATACATACATAGCAATCTATAGCTAAACCATGTGGACTTATGCCACAAGAACGTTCCCTTTTTGGGGAACTTGTTTAACGTATTTTTATAAGAAGACAATGAAAAGGATAGCTAGTAAAAATACACATAGTCTATTTTCCATGAATATTTTAGCGGTACGTTGCCAACTCGAGATCTTTTGTTTACATTTTTAGACATCCTTACCAGAATATATTATGTCCGCGTTGATAGCATACATGAACACTATGTCGGCAGGAAGAGCTTAAGCGGTATTTAGTGAATAATTTTTAAAATCTACTATATGGTTCCGCTATCTGTATGTCTGTCTGTCGTTACATACCTTAGATAAAAAGAAATAATATTAACATTGTGCAATTTTTAAATTTTGGAATAGTTATGGAATAATTTTGCACGAATTGCTGTATGAAAGTACTATCATTTATGTGGCAGAATGCATTATTCGTTTATTGCGCTTTCGTACACAAACATGACAACGAACGAACTTACGAACTTTTGTTTTACGAATCAGATCTCGTGTCACGACGCGAGTTTTGAAGATTATACCCATTCCAAAAAAATAGCGCAACGGCGCTAAAGAAGTTTTCACTTCAAAAACCACTTGTCATAAATACTATGCCAAATTTGCTTTTGTATTAAGACTGTTCATCGGTAATGTGGTAGTGCGGTCAGGAATCAAACCCAAACCTATTCAGTCAGCATCGTGAGATTTTTACGCTTATAACTTCACTTCAAGTGGTCAAAGATATCTACATCCTGGATCATCTTTGAAGTCCATACAAAGCCTATCAATTTCAAATCGGCTCTTGCCTGAGTACTTGATCCAGTTAGGTAGAGAAAGCCTCTTTACTGTCGTTCAAGGCTCTTCGCTTGAAAGCCCATTTTGGAAACAATTAAGTAAGCCAATAAACCTAAGTCTACTTCTGGAGCTATTGTATTTTCTCTATACAACATTTTGAACGATTTTCATAATTGCCTAAAGACTTCAAATAAATAATCAGGCTACCTCTAAATTATTGAAGCCTTATTAGTACTATTCCCCTCTGTGACCCGTTTTCGATCCCCGGGTCGGGCAACTAAAAAAAAATTAGAAAACGTATATTTGAAATTTTCTATTAAAAAATAAGTTGCCCAGGATTGGATATGTGCCCGGTTGGCGATAGCCTTGCCACACATAACACATTGTGGGACTTAGTGTCCCTTTCGGGATATGGGCGTGAAGATACTCTTAAATTGCTATTTTTTATGATGATGGAGGGCAGACGGATTTTCTGTAATAGTAAGAAATTCACGCCGCCTCAGGTTGGCATCGCCACCAAAGGTGGTGATGCCAACCTGAGGACGGGATATTAGGCCTAGAGCAGAAGTAAGTTCACTGGCTATATTACCCTCCGGATATTGGTTGTGTCTCTGACTACCTTTTTGGGGATATGGGCGTGAAAATACTTACTTAAATCAGTGAATTATTTAGAAAATGTAATCGATTTGAATATATCGCATTATTTATAAAACCAGCTGAACTAAGTTATGAAATAATTTTTAAATTCGAGTATTAGATCTAGAAATTCTAAAAGCCTTATCATACTTAATCCACGACCCACTTACTATACTTAGGACGGGTTAGGAGATTTTTAAGGCAGAGCGAATTCGTAGACAATATGCTGCTTACACACAACTGCGGTTGCGCATACGCCTTGCCTTCAAAATGATCAGATTCAGTGTGATGAGCCCCTTATGTTTAATTTTTCATGGCAAAATTCGGCTTTCCTGATTGAAGAGATAACTACAATCTATAGCCTTCCGTGGATATTGTTGCCGCGTCGCTGGAATGTGGTCGGGGTGTTAGGCCAATCGCGAAAGTCTACCGGCTACCCTACCTTCTGGTCTGGAACGTGATATTGTCATCATGTCGGCAGAAATAGGTAAAGTAATTGATTCCCCCCGTTCAATTTGCACAGCGCTATACCACCAGTTATCCAATTGGTAATGAAACGTTTTGCCTTGCGCCTCTTACTAGCTGCCACTCACAGGGAGGAAAATTGAATACAATAACTTTCTAAAAAAACACGCTTACTTTTTCACGACATACGTTACGAAAGGTTTTTTTTTATTTTGTGTTATTTTCTACTATATACTGAGCCTCACCGTGACTGTAAATCTGTTACAACTATAATTTCGTCCTCTTGTATGTGTCAAAATCATCTTAATCACGTCAGTTTTTAAAAAAATTTGCATCCTTATTAGTTCATCCGTTCAAAAGTTATGATGCCACAAACACACAAAGACACGCAAAACTTATGATACCTTATTTTTTTCGTCGGGTCTAAAAGAAAGGTATCACGGTAATCCACAGTTTTCAACGGACCTACAATCATAACCAGAAGTCTGAAATCTTGTATCTTAAATGCTTTAACAAACAAAAAAAATATTTATATTATTGCTATTTTTTTATGTTATAGGAAGGCAAACAAACAGACGGATTCCCCGATGGTAAGAAATTCACGCTGCCTAGAGACACCAAAGGTGGTAATGGTGTGTTTCCAACCTGAGGGCAGGATGTTAGGCCTCGAGCAAAAGTAAGTTTACCGGCTACCTTACCCTCCGAACCGGAACACGTCATGACGTTATGGCGGTAGGAATAGATAAGGCGGTGGTACCAATCCGGGCGAGTCGCTGCGAAACTCTACTACCTAGTCAGATGTCATGGCGTTAGTGATGGTAAGCCTATGCTCGCCTTTTACGAGCTGCCTGGCAAAAAAGGCAGATGGTCTTTTCTGCAAAGGAGCCCGGACCAACACGGGGAACATGCTTTAACAAACTAAAAAAATAATATCAGTTTACTTGACAATTTAGACTACGATTTCATACTTCAAGTGTTTGAATTATAAAATCCATTCATACACAAAGATGTTAATTGCTTTTAGAACCCTTATACATATTCATTACTCCATTTAAAATCTGCGCTTACAACAACGACAAATTTATTACAATACTCCTTTCAACCCCCAATTAATGGCTTCCTTCAAAGTTGAACCAAAAGAGAAGTTTGAAGTTAGTGAACGATTTGAATATTAGAGAAAATTGTCCGAGCTCACAACTGTACTTATTACTACTTAAGTAACCAATCATATTGAAAACAATGAGTGTTTAATATCCGTCGAGATTAAACTTTTTTTAGATAGCTAATATGTTGTTAACACTGCAGATTTTACAACTTCACCGGACTATTGTATATTTGTCACTAGCTTCCGCCCACGACTCCGTCCGTGCGGATGTCGGTCTTTGCGTGAAAAAACTGAAAAATTAAGATTTATTTTTTTCTACGTATTTTTCCAGGATAAAAAGTACCCCATTTTATGCCCAGGATAATAAGATATAATTATACTAAGTTTCATCGAAATCGAACCGTTAGTTTTCATGTGATGCCTGAACATACACACAGACAAAATTTTTTTTAATCACATATTTGGGTTTTGTATCGATCCAGTAACACCCCCTGCTACTTATTTTTTTAATATTTTCAATGTACAGAATTGACCCTTCTAGATTTGTTATATTTGTATAGATTATTTAAATGAATTGGACAGTTCCCGACAAAACCAGCAACAAAGGCTGTCTCACGAGAGACCGTACCTCGACTTGGTGCTGCGTTCTGGTTACTGGGTGGGCTTGGTAGAGGAGTAGTGGCTCGTCGCTCGGCGTTAGGCGCCGAGCAAAAGAGAGATCTTCGTCACCGAGACCGGCAGCGACGGTGCAGTGTAGTGTTAGCCGTGATTGTTGGGTCCGGAGGATCCAATAAGCCGCGGCGGGGTCTTATAAGTTTGGAGGCCGATGTGTAATACTCGCAGGTGCTAATACTGGGATCGCATATGCATCCGTTTTTTCAAAAATAACATTCTGATATCTGTTTGAAATGCTGCGCCATTGTGAGTAGATCTAGGTCGCGATATAGGTACGTTAGGTACCTACCACGGGTGGCAGTACGCATGAATCTGTTCTGAACTACTTGTAACTTTTTAAGGTGGAACGGGAAAGCTACACTTGCGTACGATAAGATAGGTCTAACACATGTTTCGTAAAGTGTCACATTGTTACTTAGTGACATTTTACTATATTTATTAATTAGATAACAGAGACTGCTAAGAACGACCCTAAATTAGAGAGTATTATAAATATATTTTAATTTTGTCATAGTAACCACAACATAGTCTAAGGACGTTGACTGAGTGAATTAATTGTATTTTCTGAATAAAATTACTGATTTTTCATGAAAAAAATACAAAATATATTTTATTGTTAAGCAGCTGACCGACAGACGTTGTCTTGTCATATCAAATTGGAATATCAGTCAGCTGACAAATGTTTTCGTACATTTTCTACTGTTCTATGACAACACTACTCGAGGTTTTTTTTTTCACTACGTTCCTCTAAGGTCAGAGACATTGTATTCTGTCTACTCTTTCGTGCAAGTTCTCGCTTCAATGCTTTTTGCACTTTCATTCCACATACTTGATCTTTCTAGCATTTTTCCCTTTCTTTCTTTTCATGGGGGATCTATTCACCCATCAATTTTCTATTCTATTCTACTTTTTAATTATTTATTTTAATATAATTCTACCTAATTTATTACAAAGGAAAATAAGTTTATGACATTTTTTTTTCTTAATATTACAATATTTTATTCAGACAGTCTTCTGCTTCTTATTTGCTTACATCCTTTTTTTATTAACATAAGTTTCTTATTTCTATGTGCTATCCTATGCTGATATGATTGTACTACTCGAGGTTACAATCCTACAAAATTGTAGAATTGTACAAACAAAAACAACTTTGTAGTTGACTTGACAATTTTGACTTGTTTATTGCGATCACAGGACTCTTTGAAAGGGAGGCTATTAAGAGTAAGCAATATCTGAAATTGATATCAGCTCTTTTTTAAGGAGTGTAACTTTCAGTAGTAAACATAGCTTCATGGATCAACTAAACTTATATTTTACTCTTTTCTAAGAACCTTTAATACAACAAAAAATTAACAAATTGTTTCGTCTATTCCTTTGTGATGTGATGACCAAGAGTAAGAGACTATCACCCCCCATAAGCAATTTGCTATTTTTATCTAATGCTTTATACACATTAGCCGTTGGCCACAAACCACAATCACATACAAGCGCTTATGATCAAAAAGGGCGACATCTTTTTGAACAAGCAAATATAACGAACGCGCAGCTAACATTTGATTTAGCTTCTTTTTATTAAAAAAAACAAAACGAAAAGAACATGATTGAGTTATTTTCATATAATTCTTTAACTGGTTTCTTTATAATAATTATTTCACTTAAATGATCCCATTTGTTTCCTTCGTTTTTATCCCTGTTATCTTTGTATTTATTATACCAAATGTAAGGTGTTGGTCTCAAGAAAATATAATTTCATCATTAGACCAATACAGTTTGTTTATTATTTTAATAAATGTAATGATGGCTCCACACGTTTGCCAAATTTCCGCAAAACCATTACAAACGCAAACTTGTGGATAGGGTGTTTAGGCGGACGTCAAATAGAATACAATACTACGTAAGGCGAACGTATGGCAAGTGCTTGCTGCAAATTCCTTTGGTTAGTGTCAAAAAACCGACACTCGATAAGGTCCGCTACAAATCCTGGCAAGTCTGTAAAATCTATATAAACCGACCCAAAAACCTATCTCCACGTTTGAGTTTGTAATCGTTTGTGGAATGTAGTGGTATAATATTTTAAAAGGTACATTGACCTATTTTCTGTACACTAGTAGCCTCAGTATGTAATTTCGTAACTGTATTTGTAAAGAATATTATTCCAATATATGACAGTATTATTCGAGAAGTCATCGTTTTCAGTTCGAGCCTTGTACGCCCCTCACAGGAAGTTTGGCAAGCGTGTGGATCCAGTATAACAGATTGTGTATGTTTATTATGTTTCCAACTGAATAGCTCATTATATTTCAACTCTGCGCTGTTGTGCGAAATTATTTGCAATAACAGCCTTAATTAAGTTGCTATTTACTCAAAATGTTTTGCCTACACAACACAGAAGTGATTATCTACAGCATAGTTGGTTAAATAGATAAAGAGCTATGTTGAAATGTCACTACGACGATGACGTTGTTGAGTAGTGAAAATAACGAATAAATGTGATGTATTGACAGTGTTGCCAACCTCAGTGAATAGAAAAGCAGTAGATCAATCTTAAAAAAACAGTAGAAAACAGTAAAATTACATTTTCAAAACATTAAATCTACTACATATCTCAAAAACCTTATTATTGGGACATAGAATTAGTTATATAGATGTATAAGTTAATGAAACTACTGCAGCACTACCAGTAGTACTTCTTTAATTAACACATTTTTTATAAAATATGTTATTGAAAAAAACAACATAATTATATTATTCATTAAAATAGGTGATCAAAATTACAAACATTGTTCATTGTTGTGTATTACTCTATCCTAAACATTTTCTGTATCATTGTTTTTGTTATTTATTTTATTTATTTTTATTGACATCTAAGAAAATAACATATAATTTATATTTGTCTCCACAACCGAAAACCTTGTAAAGGTTTATCCGGTGTGACCACTAAAATCGTACATCCTTTTATTAAAATTTTTCATATGATTTTCAGTAGCATCAAATGCGTTACATTCGTCTATTTCAGATTTTGTATGTAAAATGCCTTTGATTTGTATTAATAACAACACTGGCATAAAAAACAGTAGGAAATCTTACTACAACAGAAAACAGTGTTGTCACGTCAAAAACAGTAAATCTACTGTTAAAACAGTAGGGTTGGTAAACTGTATATTGATATAAAACTGTTCCGTAAAAAAGCAACGTTGGCCTGATTGGCTGGTTTCGGTAAAAATATTATGTACCTAATAATAAACTTAAGCGTATTATTACTTGTATTATGAGCTGCCGGTAGCAGGCACAAAGCTGCTACTTCCCCTGACCGGCCCTTTTATATTTTGGATCGTTTTTTCTAACTGTCATGCTGGTGCTATATGAAGTATACATATAAAACGTTGATGTTCCAAATATCTCCAATTTTTAATGAATAAAGCATTGAATATAGAAGAAGCTAGGTAGATCTACAAAGATCGAGACAAGTGACACTTGATAATCACTACCTATTCCGCAAGGGGCTTGAAGAAACGTATGTAGGTGTACTCTACTCCTAATGGACTAGTAATGCCTAGTTTGTAATAGGTCTGCTACAAACAAAACCAAATACCTTCGGCTAATCGTTGGTACCCTGGTTGTATCTTGGCCCCCCGCTTCACTATAAGTATAAATCAGAATTTTATTTAAGTATGTATTGTTATTACTGAGGTTATACAATAATATGCCAAAAATTAACTTTATCGATTGGGGTTAAATGCCATAAAATTTACTTGCAAAATTTGTCCTTTACCAACAAACTCACAAACACACAAACCAACCTAAAAAAACTTATTAAAACGTGTAGCAATGTTTTTACTACATTCATTATTTTCTAGTAAAAAAAAGTCGTATGTAGGTATTTAAATATTGGGCGTGTATGAAATAACAAATATGACTGCTTTCAAAAATTTTAAACCACAAATATTTAATTTGAAGAAAGTTACATAAATTTTCCAAATCCACAAATTTTAAACGTGGGGTCGTATCAAAGGGATGCCATGTTTATGATTTAAAAATTGGATTGTGAGCATTTTTGGTATAAAGGATAGCGCACATTTGCACGGGTCGGAGTGGGGCGTATTACATCACAATAATCTGCCTAGATCGTTTTCATGCATCTTGTAAAGAGCAACGCATTTTGCGTTGCCGGATTTTGCACGCCACTACGCGCACTGTTCCCATTGCGGACTACAGTTGTTAAAGAGGAGATATTAGAGATGTTAATAGAGGCCTATTGACATTTAAACTCTAAAGTTTTTTCTACGACAACTATCAGAGACACCACTTTATAAACTTGTTTCCCTGTCGTGCTGAGTTGCCACTCTTCTTCATCGATGCGATGCGATAACAACGACAATAACGACGTAAACAGTGTGCGCTATCCTTAAAACGACTAGATATTACTCACAAATAAGCCTGCGTTATAAAATGGATAAACATCTATCTCACGGGAAACATTTTGGATATCGGGATAAAAAGCAGTCTATGTCACTATCCGTCCTAATTATCCTGACACATTATAATAAATGATTTACCATAACATCGCACTGTTAAGATATATTGAAGGAAAAACAAACAATATTTTGCATTTATATTATTAGTATGGATGTCGTACGCGTGTGATTTCATTTCAAAATCAAAATATCGTTGTAATTTAAATTTTAATGTTAAGTCAATCTCTTAGCAAATAGCAATGACGATGGAAAATATTTGATATTTTCCATCGTCGGCGCTTGGTATATTTGTATTTTTGCTGTTTTCTACGTTTATTATTTTTTCTTTTGTCTGTCTATCTGTCAGTTTGCTCATTTATTCTTCCATTCCGTGTGTTCAAGTATCTGTTTCGTTAGTCATCATTATTTAATTTGTCTGTTTTTAAGTTTGTCACTATGTTTATCTATACAACAGTCAACTTTTATCTGTTTGTCTATTTATTTTTACTATTTCCTATAGCTGGAGTTAAATCTGTATTTTCTGTACCTGTATCTGTTTGTATTGTCTTGTTGTATGAAAAACTAGTTATTACTCGCGGCTTGGCTCCCGTGTCACTTAATATTATTTACCGATTATAGCCCATTAGTAAGGACTTTCATAGAAACTTTAAACCCTCAATTTACCCCCTTAGGGAAAAGTACCAAAAACGCTTAAATGCATATCTACTCATTTTAACAAATAGTCCAAAAATCAAGTTTCACATTTTTATTAAAAAAATGTCGGTCTTCCACACAAATTTTCTATCACTATTTCATCCACATAGGGGTAGTATTTTTGGGATTCCGTCCTTGGTGGACATCTACACAATAAAAAGGCCCTACTCACCAAATTTCATGGCTGTGACTTAAACAATTTTTGCTCGACGATAATGAATCAGTCAGTCAGGACATATTATTTTAAAAGTATAAAACACAGTCGATGGTCTGAGTACCTATTGTCAAATGAAAAATCTTTTTTCAATATCATATTGGAGTATTTTATAAGGCTTAAGATGGTGATCAAGCATACTGTTCTCATGATGGTAAGAAACAGACGTGGCCTTTGATACCATAATATCATGGGTGCGTAGTTGTTCTTTAGCAAGAATGATTTCAATGTGAGAAGTTAACGAACAAGCTCACGGTTCCCTTGGTGGTAAGAGACCACAAGGTGGCCTATAGACACCATACATATTATAGGTGCGTCGTTGTTCTGTGGTCGGCAATTTAAAGTCAATTGGGCACAGTATACCGGTTTCCCTACTCTTCAGATAGGAACATAACAGAGAATAGCGGACAAGTTGCTGTACAGCACTCTTCTTGTGGACTCTCAGTGGTCTTGTTGGTGATGACCTAATGTACCTATGCTCGCTTCTCACGAGCTACTTGGCAGGGAGGCCATTCTACTTAGCGCCAACCGGACAAACACGAGGAAAAACATATTTGGCCTATTGTGTAAGTCGATTCCTTAAATTTATCGAAATTAATATTTTCAAGCATTCCATTGGAGATTTTAATAAGAATATAATTAAGCTTTTCGGGTAATTATCGCATAAGCAACAATTTTTTGGGCAATATTAGTACCCATCTCATCTGCGTTCTGTGGTAGCTACAAAATGTATTAACACCCAGAAATAAATTCACTATCTTACTCTCACGGCTTCGGTCTTGTGCTAAAGTACATTTCTGTGAATTTTAACCTTTGTGTTATTCTGACGTATAAAATACATTTCTCTCAAGTTTCATCTAAATCCGTTTAGTACTTTTTGCGTGAAAGAGTACCAAACGTCTAGTTATTGTCACAAACTTTACCTAAGTTAAGCGAATAATCCTTACTACAAAATGAACACAACATACTTTGCTTCACGAAATTTCAATAGTTTTAGTTTACCAGGCTAAATATCCATAGATGTAAGATTCTCTAACGAAACATAGTACCTGATGCATACCCAAATGGGATGTTATTAAAATCTTCACATGTCGTAACAATGTGACCCGAAATATTTAGGTCACCGCATATTGGAGTGTTTTCAAACTGACATGCTTTTAATTACTTGTCAATTTGGGGAAAGCTATTCTAAGGCTTTAACGTCTGTTTTTTATTGGAAGGTAAACAAGCAGACGCATTTCCTGATGCTAAGAAATTCGCGCCGCCAACAAAGATGTTAATGCTGCGTTACCAACTTGAGGCCGGGATGTAAGGCCCCAAGCAAAAGTAAGTTTACCGGCTACCTTACCCTCCGAACCGGAACATCTCAACGGCAAGCATTGGACGTCATAGTGGCCGGAATAGGTGAGGCGGTGGTACCAATCCGGGCGAGTCGCTGCGAAACTTCACCACCTAGTCAGTGTAAGCCTATGCTCGCCTTTTACGAGTGCCTGGCAGGAAGGCAAATGGTGTTCCGCAAAGGAGCCCGGACCAACACGGGGCAAAATCTCTGTTAAATGTTTAAAAATCTAGTAATTAATAATTATTCGATAGTAATAAAACGTTAGCACTGACAGCAAGAAAACAAGGTTAGTAATTAATAATTATTCGATAGTAATAAAACGTTAGCACTGACAGCAAGAAAACAAGGTTCCAAATATTGATTTTTAAAAAATACTATAAAGTTTGTTAAAATTAGTTCCGATCATTCCCGATCTATATCCTTATCAAATATATATCCATATCCATATAAATATAGTTTCAATGTAAGCCTCACTTTAAAAAGAGTGAATCTTCATCTCTAAAGATATTTATACTGAAACTTACAAATGTAGCCTATTTCACGTAGCATTAGCTTTTATATGGAGGCTCAATTACGAATTAACGGTATTAACCAACTGTGCCAAATAGGTTTGGCTTAGGTCCTGTGGCTTTAATGATTTTGGGCAGTTTAAATTTTTAAAGTATATTACAAAATATAAAAATATATTTCCTGATAGTCAATAATCTACTAATATCGAAAATTTTAAAGGATCGCCTCTGTGGTCTAGCTGTTCAGTTGTTGGACTTAACTGCATGAGGTTCCGGGTTCGAATCCTGGGTCGGGCAACAAAAGAAAATTTGGGTTTTCTAATAAAAAAATGTTGCTATTGATTGTATATGTGCCCGGTTGGCGATAGGCTTGTTTACAATTTTCTAAGAAAAATCTTGTTTATATAATAATGTTTTCCCCGTGTTGGTTCGGGATCCTTTGAGCATAAATCATCTGCCTTTCTGTGCAAGGCAGCTCGTATAAGGCGAGCATAGGCCAGGGTTATCGTCACTAGCACCGTGCCATCTGACTAACTGTTAGTGTTTTGGAGCCACTCGCCCGGATTGGTATCACCGCCTTACCTATTACTACCGCCATGATATCAACGCCTGCCGTTGACGTGTTCCAGTTTGGAGGATAAGGTAGCCGGTAAATTTACTTTTGCTTGAGGCCTAACATCCCGGCCTAAGTTTGACAATACAAAATTACCCTTGTTGGTGTCTCTTTTTGGCGTGAATTTCTTACCATCAGGAAATCCATCTGCTGCTTGCTTGCCTTGCAATGTCATAAAATATACATTTATATATTATGTATTGCCCGGGATTGGATAGGTACCCGGTTGGCGATAGGTTTGCCACCTATGTCATTATAGGACTTAGTATCTTCGGCTAATCGTTTACCTTGTGCCTCTGCCTACCTCTTCGGGGATATTTGAGTGAATATCCAGAAGGTTTCACGAAGTCTTGAAACAAGAGCCGGGCGAGGTAAAATGTCAAAACTTTTAAATTTTTTTAATGAAAAAAAAAACACCAGTTAATAATAAAGGTACTTAATTAATTATTTTTTCATGTGGTACCAATTTCCCGATTCAGTGGCGAAAAAATTACAACTTCACCGGGCTTTGGTGGCCAAGCAGAGTGCTCAGCCCGAGACATCATTATTTAGATGGATTGGACTGTTCCCTGCAACGCCAGGTACAAGGGCTGTCTCCCGGGAGACCGTACGTCGTTAGACGCCGGTCGCAAAAGAGGTCTTCGTCGCCTAGACCGACGGCGACGGTGTAGTGTAGTGTTTTGTGAATTTGTGTTCCGGTTGGGATTGGGAGGGAGGTTCGCGTTTGCCACGGTTATTGGCTCCGGTGGATCCGATAACACGTGATGGGGTCTCCTAAGTTTGGCGGGCGCTTTCGCGGCCGGTGTCACACGTGGGTGCTGAAACCGGGTTGTGGTGGGCCTATTTTGGACTATTTGTAGCTTTTTAAGATGGGTCGGGTACGTATGTGCGAAGGCTACACTTGCGTAAGCTAAGATTGGCCTGACACACGTTTTGTAAAGTGTCACTTTGTTACGAAGTGACATTTTACTGTCGTTATTAATTAAACAATAGAGACGGCTAAGTACGTGCTTAGCCTTGTTAGTGACATATGAGATGTGCGGTTTGAACAACATCTGATTGTCTAGAATAAACCCTAGGTATTTTGTTGATTTTTCCCAGGAAATTATTCTATCGAACATTTTGATGTTACCCGGATAGCGATAGGGTCTCATCCGTTCGAATGGCCTAGTGCCCCGATTAAAGTACAACCCTGCACTTTTATCGGGGTTCACTTCTATGCGTCACTTCCTGAACCAGTCGCCCAGGAGAGTGGCCGCTCTATTTAGAGTTCTACCTATAAACTGTCCGTTATAACTAGACACACATAGTGCCGTGTCGTCCGCAAACAGGGCTACGTGGACGCGCGGCGGTCGTGTTACGTCGTTCGTGTACAGGCTGTATAGCAAAGGTGAGAGCACCGAGCCCTGCGGCACCCCAGCCTCTAGGGGCCTTCTGCTAGATAGATTTACTGCCTATAAAATTTTACTTAAACTACGATTTGATAAAATATTTAATATTTTTTTTGACATCGGTGGTGATTCCGCTGTTCACAAACAAAACTCATTTTTGTCGCATACCATCTTTTTCAAATGAAACAAAATCAGAAGAGATAGAACATTTTAGACATGTCAGATTAGTCCGGACATGTCAAATTGTGAAGTTGTTAATCGACGTTTTCCGAGTGATAGATTAAACGTCTGTAGAAATGTCTTGTACAGATTAATTTGATGATAGTTTAGTGGGTACGCAACAAACCCACTAAACTAATTATTTTTTTGTTATAGTTATCTTCAATTTCCATGATTGCTATTTTCGCAACAAAATTACCACCAGTATCAAAACGAATAAGCTAACTGCCAAGTAGCTAGCAAATAATTTCAAGGCTATCCTTTCATCTCAATAGCCAGGATTTGATATCAAAGGAAATATTAATTTCCTATTAAATATTTCCTGTTGAACATACTTTATCATTTGTTGAACATTATTCAAATGAAAATAACTAAATCGGAGCTCATAACTGCAAAAATAGAATCCCCGGTTATGATAAAAAAAATGAAAAGAATTAATATACTTTTGAAAATGTTTCAAGGTATCATCTTTCAACTTGATCATGATTTGACCACAAAAAACATACAAATAAGAGAAAAGACTAAGATTTGTACTGTGTAAGTAAAAGTATCTTCATATCTCCAAAAGGGATAGGCAGAGGCACAACCAGGACCCACAACTTATTATAAGTCCCACAATGTGTTAGGTGGCAAGCCTATCGCCAACTGGGCACATATCCAATCTCAGGCAAAGTTATTTTGTATTAGACAATAGAAAATTAAAAATACGCATTTTCCATTTTTAGTTGCCGACCCAGAAATCGAACCCGGGACCTCAAGAAGTCCAGTCAGACGCCGGTCCGCTAAACTACAAAGGCGACTGTACTTTATTTATTATAGAGATCTGTACTGTATCTTTCCAAAAGTTTTTCACAATATTATGTCATATAACACTAGCTGTACGTCTTAAAGTTGTTTTAATAATTTGCTCTATGTATATTACGTTTCGCCTCTATGATCCAACGGTCCAGGTGTTGGACTTGACTTTATGCGGTCCCGGGTTCGACTCCCGGGTCGGGCAGCAAAAAGAAAATGTGACTTTTCCAGTGTGCCCAGTTGACGTTGTCAGTTGACAGTGACGATAGGCTTTCGACCTATCACATTGTGGGACTTAGTGTCTTCGGTTAATTCTGGGTGCCCTGGTTATGCCTCTGCCTACCTATTCGGAGACATGGACGTGAATATTCTTAATAATTTGCTTTCTTTATCTATTATTATTGTTCATAATACCAAAATTGCTCATAATAAAATATCAGGCGTATAACAAAAGAGAAAAATAATTATTAGTCATTCAACAAGACCTCGCAGGACGTTGATTGCGTTAGATATTTAGCGATTTCAAATAATTTACGCCAACTTTAAACATCTTGAGACAGCTGAGATAGCCATCGGACAACTCCGGAGGTTATTGACGTGATATTTGTTGTTTGTTGGAATGGGTAAAAAGCTATAAATAAATAATGCTATAATACCTACTACAGGAGTTTCCACACCTATCAAAGACCAGGGGGGTACAATAAGCTCTTATGACAGTATTATTTCAATAATACTTATTGCTATCGGCGAAAGGCAACCTTATGACGTTACTGTAAAGTTGCTTATAAAGGCAGATATTTAGCAAGATGGAAATAACACTGCTACAAGTTCATGGTAGGACCCCAGGGTCCTTACAATGACTTCACGGCTTGTCAAGTTTGCTGTACTCGATACCGTCCGTCTCTGTAAATTATTTGCATGAAAAATATGAACAGCGCCTCTATTGGTGACTAAAACAAACACATTTTTGGACCAAAAAAAGTATCATAGATTTCGACACGTAACTTACCCAATGTAATATATTTGGTATAAGCACGTATGTATACATGGAACGTTGGTAAAGATTACGTTAGGTAAATAATTGACGTATTGAAATCTTTTTTTGCCCTAGAAATTTAGGGATCATAGTTACCAGTAGAGGCGCTGTTCAAAGTTTTGATTCAAATAATAATTTACGTAAACGTTAGCGAGTATAAAAAACACAACTAGTCGTTAACTCATGGTAAGGGCTGTGGGGGCCTACCATAAGCTTTGACAAAGTACTCTTTTCAAAGCAAAGTTGTACTTTTGCCATAAAAAAACTATTACTTTAGTTCGTACCATGAGCTAAATCAGTCTTGTTTTATTAAGGCATTGAACGAATGATTTTTTCATTTTTTTTAATTTACTTGATACATCCATTTATTCATTCTTCTTCTTCTTTCTCGTAAATATGGTTTTCAATTTTTTTTCACAAAATAATTAGCCATTGTCTAGCATAAAATTTACTAAGATATGTTTCCTTGAGACTAAGATTCATTAATTGTAAATATTTATTTATTTGTTTTTATTCGATATGCATTTCTCCGGTTAGTCATTTTCGTAGTCATATTAAGTCATACCAAAGTCTTAGGTAAAGCAGTTGCAGCCTTATGAGTTTAGCTATGGATGCTAGGTAGTAGGTACCGCTTTTTCAGCAAGGAGATAATACACGAATCGATAAAAGATTTGTAAATTGTGAAGAACTGTGAAGATTACTTGTTAAGTACTAAAAACATTTCTGGCTAGCAAATTTGTTTAAATTTTTTGCCAAACTTCCGCTTCTAATCTGGGGACTCGTATCTAAAAACGACGATTTACACCCTGGTTGTGCCTGTGACTACCTCTTCAGGGACATGAGCGTGAAGATATTTTTTTATTTTTTTGTCTGCCCCATCCATATAGGATATTGGCCCTCACTAAATTGATATTGTCAATTTTCAGATATTAATGTCTGATTGATAGTCTATTCTATTCCTACATTTATCAAAGAAAACCAAAATTACAATAAAAAAAATAAGTTTTAATTAGTTTTTCTTTTAAATGGCAATTTGACAATCAATGTTAAATCCGCTAGCAAATATTACCTTTTTTATGATCGTCAATTGTGTGGTATAAACATTACTGCTGGCTGACAAAATTGACGTTATAGTTTTTTTTTGAATGACTAATGTGTTGCCAACCTCGCGGTTTTTACAAAATCACCGGGCTTTGTGCCGTCTTATTGCATGAAATTAATGAATGATACGTAACAAAACCATGTAGCAGCGTTGTAAAACTGTCCTGCAACAAGGTTGTTTAGAGACTTTATGGTACGAAAAGTCAATGTAGTATTAAAACATTCCTGTTTTATAGGCTTATGGTACCCTTGATGTCATACCCCGGCCTCTCTTTCATTTTGACTTTGTTAATTGGCATGGCTTTGTTAATTAACATCACAAGACCCTTTGAAAGAAAGGTCTGTATCCTAGAAAGAGTCAGCAACATTTGTTGATCAACAAATGAGACCAAGTCATTGCTTAGAAGTGTAATCTCCAGTTGTAATATATGTGTATATAGCTTCATGGGTTAAGCACATTAAAAAATGCAAACAACAATTAGATTATTATTACTGTAAATTTGTGACTGTCTTAAGAAAGAAAAGAAAGAAAAAGCAAAAAAAAGTATCTTCACGCCCATATCCCCGAAGGACCTCCCTCTTCGGGGATATGGGCGTGAAGATACAAGAGGCACAACCAGGGCATCCACGACTAGCCATAGATACTAAGTCCCACAATGTGATAGATGGCAAGCCTATCGCCAACCGGGCACATATCCTATCCCGAGCAACATTTTTTTTATTAGCAAATTGGAAAAACCCAATTTTCTTTTTATTGCCCGACCCGGGATTCGAACCCGGGACCTCATGCAGTCAAGTCCAACAACTGAACCGTTAGACCACAGAGGCGAATGACTTGAATCGACAATTTGGCCAGAAGTGCTAGATGTGATAATGATTTGTGAAAAATCCTTGACCTGATATTTCAAATTGATTCGGATTCATTTCATCTTTTAATTTCGGCATATCTTGTAAATAACGTTGATTTTCAATATTCTAATAAAAATATCGTTGCCTGCTTGGTGATTGGCTTACCATTTTAGGACTTAGTGTCTTCGGCTAGTGGTAGATGCCCTGGTTATGCCTCTGCCTACCGTTTCGGGAATATGGGCGTGCACATAATTTTACATATTTTTGTAACGTCGTCCTAACACACATCTTCCGTAAACAAATGATTTTGATTTCATTTCATATATTATAATTGCAAAGTTATTTGAGCAATCTAAATAAAAATGAATCGGCAAAATGTACGAGTACCTACTTATGCTGGTACGTGCATAACTTCCGACCGACTGGACCGATTTGGTTAATTTGGGTTTTGAATTAGGGTATGTGAGTCCACGCCCCAAGTTCGCGTCCATTTCGTGGACACAGTTTAAAAAACCCGTAAAAATAAGTGTACTAAAAAATTAGGGAAATTATATTATATTATTATTATATTAGGAACTCACATACACAGACAAAAGAACCGTTTGCATATTTTTTCCTGTTTAAAAAAAATAATTAATCTTACCTATATAAAAAGGTTGTGTAAATATCCATAATGTTATTAAAAAAAATAGTGAACCGGCGCGCGTTTCATAAGTAATTTTTCAATGTTTTAAGTTTAATTAAAGATTGTATTTGTTCCTAGGCCTTGAAAATGATTAAAAGAATAAAAATATTTATGATTTTAATTGATTATTTTATTTTTTAAAGTTAAAATGAGGTGGACGCGAACTGGTATACCAATATTACGAATTAGCCAGTTCCATCTTTCAGTCCATCTTTCTATTTGTAACTTGATCCTTTATTTTAATGTAAAGAAATATGTCATAAGGATGGGGTTTTATTTTATTTTTAACATTATTATAATGCTTATTTAAATAGCCAATTTGCGTCCACTTAATTATGGTAATAGAAAAAGATATAGATGTCGAAATTTACCTGGGCGCAAACTGGATGGATGGATTATACTAAATACCAGTTTGCGTCCACTTGTTTATTTAAATACTAAATCTCGCGTAACTTTTTTATAAAATTTAATCAGATAGTTATAGATAGGTGGTAGTCGGTAGAGTGCATTGTATCATCCCTTCGGGACTAGTACCCACCATGGTCTTTTCGGTTAGTGAATTTGACAGTTCTCAGCAGTTTTAAATTGATTATTTTAATTCTCAAATTGTGTGGAAGGTAGCGCTGCAGTCCTTATTGCCATTTTATAACATTTCATTATTGATATACGGCAACACTACAATAACAGGGTTGCCAACCGTAAAGTTGAATCGATCCTATTTGTACGATCTTTGATACACTGTACGAAGTTAAAGTCAATCATAAATTGGCGCGTATACATTCCACATACATCCATTCCACAACGCCCTTACTACAGTTTAAATTAAAATTTCGCGCAATATTCTTTTCTGAAAATAATTGATCAAATACGATTTTTCCTAGACATTAGTAGCATCATCAATGCTACGGCAATCACAGTATAAAAACAATAAACATAAAATTCGCGACCTACGGCTAAATCCTTAAAGCTTTAGCAAACACTACGGCATTGTCTCAATATCTAACAAAATTAATTCATGAAAATTATATTTCTTATAAATAGGTAAATTATGTTATGCCTTATCTATTAACCCATTTAATTTATTTAGTATATATAAACGTACTTACCTGCTTTTAATAAATCGATAGGCACAAAGTGAATAAGTCTATCTACAAAAAAGCAACTTTTGCAGGAGATCAAAATTAAAGAAACCATTTTAAATTTCTGAAAGCATTCAGCCGATTATTTTGAAATTTTTACTAAATACAGTTTTAGTTTATACAGATATATTTCTACAGAATTTTAATCTATCCCTCGAAAAACGTTAATTATAAACGTCACAATAGGCCCGAGCTTAGCTTAAAAAAATAAAGCAATATAAAATCCCTTCTATTCTCGTTTCATTGGAATAAGATAGCATGCAATTAAAACAAGTTTAGTTGGTGCTCAGCAGAATTTTCACAAACACCAAAAAAATAATCTAACAAAAAACCAAAAAGTTAAAATTTTCAATAAACCTTCATTGTCCCTTCATTCAAAAATTATGATACACCGACAGACAAACGACAAACAAACTGGTTGATAAATGATAACGTAAAATAGAGTCCGGGCTCGTGGTCCCCCAGGAGTTCAGTCATTAGATTTGGTTCTATATAAAAAAATGTGTGCGTGTACTAGCATACATGCGTAAGAAGTGAAACTTCTTTATGATGTTATATTTCAAAAAATAATTTACTATAAGCAACTTTACAGAAATTGGTTAAATTAAGTTTATTGCCAATCCCTACTCCGCTGGAGAAAGTATACTTCAAATCACGCGTGGTAGGTATAAGAAAAGATGGCGCGTAACGGAAAAATGTTACACTAAATTTTTTTCCAACCCCGATAAAGAAGTTTCACTTCAAAAATAAACTGAATTTTGTTTTACTATTTCATAACTAATTGTTGTTATTGTTCTTCTAAATAAACAGAGACTCCTTCCAATTTTATAACAAACAATATCGATAGAAATGACTGAATACCTTTTTTTACTTTAAGTACAGTACATGGCAAACTGTACGAATAGTACGATTCCGTAGCCATAACGTTGGCAACCCAGCCGCCATATTTTAAAATCCACTTTGTAAACATTAAAACGTGTCTCCATGTTTAACTCATTTAAAATGTTAATTTTTTGGTTTGAACCCGATCTTGGATTTGCAGATTGAGAAAACTAGCACCGCTCAACACACTAGATTGATTGTTTTGTCTGATCTGCCCTGTTTGACCTACACCAGTATTTGAAATAATCATTTCGACATGAACTTGTTTTTACAGAAATTGTTTTTTGTTCCTGCAACGAGATTATGATAACTACGAGTAATATGATTTCTTCAATAAAGCTCGTAAGTACAAAACATTGTTAAAACTTATAATACAATTAGGTATTATGATTAGATAGAACTGTCCTGTATTTTGAGTTGGATATTTTAATTCAATAACTTGAATTGAAAGCTTCGTAGGTTTTCGGAACCGTTTCTGAAAAGGTAAATACATTTACATCTAGAAATAAAGTTTAAATGAAAATGATAAATTCTAACCTAAAATGCAAATCGAAAATTTTTATGGTAGTTTTGCTATCTTTAGTTTTATGTAATGATTGTTTCATTTTCTACTTAATGCACATTTAAATAGATGATTAAAATTAATAGGTGTACAAAAAGACAAATTTGAATATAACCAAGGAGGTTATTTAACTATAATAATAATAGATAATTATGTAGAACTCCAACTGACCAAAGAGGCCGTTCAATAAAACTGTAAATTTATATTACTCAACATTATTTACATTGATTTTGTTCAGTTTTGCTTTGTGTATGTACTATAATAACGAGAACATTTTCATTATTGTGTGTTGTTTCAATATGAAAGCTTTATTTTTTAAATCTTTCATCATACTAAACAGTAAGTTTTTGTAACTTTTATAATTTACATTCATTTTATGTAATATACATATTAAAACTAGGATGAATATATTCTTATTAAGTACTTAACAATTTGGTCACGTTAATGTCATATGACCCAAATATGAGAAGCGTAAACACCAGGCTGAAAATTTAAACAGAATTATTTAGTAAATATTTTGTAGAAGCAAACAATGTAAAAAATAATTGTCAAACCCTCTCTTCTGTGTTTTATCATTTACAATACTAAATTTTATGATCATAGAAATTAAAAGAATTTCTTTCTATTTCAGATTTTAATGTTTAACACCTCTTTCACACCTTGTATGACTCGGTGAATGGAAATTTTTACAAAAAAAGATGTCAAACAACCATGGCTGAGGTCTTCGCTTGATTTGATTTAGACAAAGATGTGGTCAAAGGACAAAATAGAGCTGGAGTAAATAAAATACAACTTTAAAAAATGACTGTTATGATACAAGAGGGAAATAATGAAGATATTAGGAAAATAAACAAAAGATTAAATAAATTACAGAGAAACCTGTTTTATTTTCATCCCCCATGCAGCGCTTTCCGTGACAATAAAAATGATTGTAATTTGATAATCACTAGTTTTGTTAATAAACAAATTACAGTCATATTTTACTGTCACAAAAATTAAATCTGAAGTCCTCATAAAGGGCCTATATAGAGGTTATACCATGACATATATATTTATACATCTAGATATTAAATATTTTGTTCTCGAACGCGATATGGCATGGCGCTACTGTTTCATTTTCGTTGACATTTGATTTGACAGCTGCATAGACTGCTTACTCTATTCCTTTTTATTAATATACTTTATGGTACCCACCACCGTTCCGGAAAGGAACAAGCGCATTGCACTTTTTCTGCCTTCTTCCACTTATACACAAGCTGCTGTATGATAAATTTTAAATACACAATTATGTAAGTATGTTCAGGCCATTATTTAGCCATTAGTCCACAAGGAAGTTGACAAAGGTGCAACTAGGACACGCACGGTTAGCCTAAGATACTTAGTTCCACAATGCAAACATGCATGCAATGCATGGTGGCAAACCTATTGCCAACCGGGCACATGTTCTATCCCGGGTGACGATATTTTAATTAGAAAATAATAAAGATAAAGAGCATTTCAAGAATGAAAGAGGGAACAACTTAGTTAGGAAAAAAATTGAAGAAAACTAAAAAAATTGTGAAATGGGCGTACTTGAAGTGAAATCTATAAAAGAAAATATACTTACTACCTGCAGATCCAACAAAACGTACTAAATATTTTAAAATGTCTGTATTCTAGAATTAAGATATTTTGAATAAAAACAGAAAAATTATATGATCTAGCGGTGACCTGTCTGACATAAACAATCGACGATGTAATTATGGGCTCCAAGTCATCTGAGATGCAAAAAGTGATGAACTAATGAATGTTGATTGGAAAGAAAAAGGCGTATCTACATTTGAATACGAAGTGAAACCAAAATAGCATATGAAAAAAGTGGAGCCAGAACGTATTCAAGAGTTTTAGTAGACGTAGTAGTGCTGGAATAAACAAATGAGTTTTGTTTGTCCAGGTAGTGCTTTTAGCAAGGATAGATAGTTTGATTGGCATCATTCGTAGCACTGAGATCCGAGAAAGAGTAGGATTAAAAAAGTGTTACTATAATAATGAGTAAGGGCATGTTCCGTTGGTTCGTTCATGTTGTGAGAATGGCAGATGAAAGATTGCCAGTACAGACATATATTGCGAAAGTGGATAGATGTACTTAGTTACCTGGGAAAACCTCAGTTGACTTTCCATGGTCAATTTTAACACACGGCTAACTCTTGTCACCACAATCTTCACGACCAGCTTTTTATTGTATGAAAAAATTAATTATTGTGAGGGAGCTAGTAACACTTGGTACTCGATATTCTCTGCCAACCCAGCAAGGGACTAGTCGTGAACATATGTATTTTATACAGTAATAGTTGAAACTCAATATTTCTTTCAAATTTCTTAATAAAATCTCCCCTTAACTCCTTAATAAGTTGGTGGACGCAAACTGGTCCATGGGTGGACGCGATCTGGATTTTGTGGACGCAAATAAGCGAAATCGTCTTATTTCGGTTATTTTATTTAAAAAAAAATAATCACTAGACATTTTGGCTAAAACTTAGGTACATCCTAAAAAAGGCTATACTACGGATGGGTTACAATATTACGAGCAGTTAATTCAAAACTAGATTTAGAACATGTTTTATATTTTACCTCAAACCTGCAAACTCCACTAAGTGGACGCGATCAGGCACAACGACCCTAAGTGTGCAAGTTCAAGGAAGGTTTGAAAGATAAGGACAGGGTAAAACTGGAAGGAAAGTAAAAATATGTTAGTTTTTCCCATCAAACTGTATAAAGTTTACCGGGGCAGCTAGTAAATTATAATTTTAGACGACTCATATTATATGTAAAAAAAGTATATTAAAAAGTATATTAAAAGTATATTATAATATGTAAGTATTATTTTTAGAGTTAAGCTGAATAAACACCGCTTTTTACAAAAAAGAAATAAAGTATCTTCACACCCATATCCCTGAAGAGGTAGACAGAGGCACAACCAGAGCACCCACGACTAGCCGAAGACACTAAGCCTGTCGCCAACCGGGCACATATCCATTCCCGAGCAACGTTTTTATTAGAAAATTGGAAAAACCCAATTTTCTTTTTGTTGCTTGACCTGGGAATCGAACCCGGAACCGCATGCAGTCAAGTCCGAAAATTGAACCGCTAGACCACAGAGGCGAAAAAAGAAATAAAAAACCTAAATAGTTTCACATTTCTTTGTTTACTATAGGTATTTCTCAAGTTTTCTCGTGTTGGTCCGGGCTCTTTTGTAGAATAGACCATCTGCCTTCCTGTGCCAAGCAGCTCGTAAAAGGCGAACAAATGCTTACAATCACTAACACCGTGACATCTGACTAGGTGGTAGAGTTTCGCAGTGACTCGCCCGGATTGGTACCACCGCCTTACCTATTCCTGCCGCCATAACGTCATGACGTGTTCCGGTTCGGGGAGTAAGGTAGCCGGTAAACTTATTTTGCTCAGGCTGGCAACGCACCATTACCACCTTTGGTGTCGGCGGGAATTTCTTACCATCAGGAAATCCGTCTGCTTATTTGCCTTCCAATATCATAAAACAAAAAAAAAAGTTCTGTGTATACTGGATACACCTTTCAGCTGTAAAATACCTTTTAAGTACTTACCTACTTTTTATTTAATTTCGGTCAAAGTGTCAATTGTTAAATGTAGATTCAAATTTTAAATATTATATAACCAAAGTCAAAATACCTATGATTGATTAAGTTAATAAATACATCAATTATTATCAGTCACGGTATCCAGGAAAATTCCGCTTTGACTTGAATAAGTTAAAGTAAGCTTTGAAGTTATCATTTCAAATTTAATTAATTAATGTTTTAATGTTAATGGATACGAAACACCAAATATCCATTCCAGTTGAATGAAATAACATTTTGTTGGAAATTGCTTTTCATCATCTCACACCGATGTCAGCGTAACATTAAATGCGTTTAATTACTATATTTATATTATGTGTTTAATTGTGTGTGTTTAATTATTATGTTTATATGTGTGTTATAATATGTTACTATCCATTTATTTATTTTTTCTGAGTTAATCGCACAGGTACTTAGTTCTCTTGTAATGCTATTGTTAGTGCATGCATGCACACACACACACCACACGCGCACACACACCTACAATAATATACATACAGAAATAATGCATTCTCAGGAATGCACACACAGATTCTATCCGCATGCCCGTACTACGGTAATATCCCGTACGAAGTACAATCGCACACATCTACGCACGTAGGTACACCGTGATAGAAATCTTTCAACCAGCCCCCTGATTCAGTATCTTTTCAGTGATGACCACTGAGTAAAGTGTACAAAAAATAGTTGTCAAATGACGTGTTAATTTGTTAATCTGTCAATTTGCTATTTCCTGTAACCCACAGAAATACAATGGAGATAGCAAATACAAAAAAAGTCATTTGACAGCTGTTTGATGTACACTTTACTCAGTGATCATCACTAAAAACTAAAAAGCTACTAAATAGTCTCGAATTTCTGTGTATCCATTAAATACAATCAATCAAATTCTGTATAAAATTTTAACTTAGCAGGATCCTGTAGTTGGAGGCGTTGGAGCTTATCTCCTTACAACGCATTTCGCTGTCATCGAGTTTCACCAACTAAAATACAAACTTTGTTGTTTGCTCTTTAAGTCAATTTCCAAAATGTAATTAATGTTGCCTCTGCAAATTGGCTGACAGGAAAAAATAAATTTCAATTAAATTTGTGTATTTGAAAAAGTAAAAGTTGATTAAAATTGATTTTTTGTTACATAGGCACAATACGAAACGTGATTTCATTGTTTGTGCGTGGTTTTGCTTGACTTTAGAGAAACACATTTATTTTAATTTATAAATTCACACCAGAACCAGGTTTATACAGTCTGTTTTTCTTTAATTGTCCAAGTACAGAAAAACTGCAAAGTTTCACATTAATCTTACGCACTGAACTAAATGTTATGAGTATTACATATTCTAAACTTATTAACAGTACATTTAACACTGAAAACTATTTCCAATTCATCAATCACGCCAGGTAATGCAAAGAGTACATAAATGCTTCGTGCTAAAAACAGCTAGGCAGACCCCTCACGTGTTAACATGTTTTGTAATAATAAGTTGAGATAGGTTTATATTATGTCAAATTATTTAGTATAAAGTTATATTTAGCACCTTAAATTATTTTTTATTTCATTTTTTAATGAACCAAATATGGTGCACACACGTATGAACTGTAGATTCATAAAGCCAAAGCCATAGAAATCTATTTGTCACTGTCAAAATATTGACATTGGTAAATAGATTTCAATAATCAAATATAATTGTCAAAGTCAAATCTATATCAAAAACAGCTGTTTTACATACACCATAACTCGTGCGCACCTGCTTTGAAGGAAGGCGGAAGTACAACAGCAGAAGCTAAGAACCAAAACTAAAAAACTATTACTGAATGTATCCAATCCAAAAAAGCTTTTTGTCTTTCTTGCTATAACGCCTCTCATTATTTTTTTAATTTAATTTTTTCATCATTTTTTACCTAATAATAAATAAGTACAATAAATGAGTTTGTTTCATTGTAGTTGATAAAACTACTTGCCATTTTAGATACGCATATCTTTGCTACCCCTTGGAAATGTTCCTTGGATTTTTGTGCAGTTATTTTTTCCCATTAATTGTTCATACGTGTAAGCACAAAAACGAAACGGAATTCACACGTGTAAAATTTTAAAACGTTTCAAATTGCTATGAAAGTTTGACCCACATTTGGTGCACACACGTATGACAGCACTTTTAAAAGGACCCACATGTGGTGCATGCACAGGGAATGTGGTAAGTCTAAAGGCATTCAGATATAAGGCAACTAGTGTCGTATTAGTATCAACATATCCTAAATCGTCACGTTGCAGAGTTATTTCCAAAACAAAACGATGATGAGAATTTGGCCCAAATCAACAAAATATATTTAAAGTTACCATGATAGTCTTAGTTCATCACATTTTTGCCATTTTAGAGAGATGTTCGGTGAATAAAGTTGATTTATGTTTAGATTGCTACGATCGCGACGTTGTGAACATTTATTGTATACATTTATTTTCCATTTATATAACAAAAATACGTTAAAAAATTATATAATTTATTCGTTAATAAGTTTACCTCTGACCACTGATGGTTACTGAAGATGTAGATAGAGACGTGCTAACTTGGAAGGGAATATTTTATAAGATTACGCCCCCTGACTGTTTCTGAACGACCTCGTATCGAAACACTAAATCGCTTGACGGCAGGTCTTTGGCGTTGGAGTGGTAACTAGCCACGGTCAATCATGTTGTACATTGCTTCTATATCGGCGGTTACTTTGATAAGGGATGCCTTGAGTTTTGTAATCCCACGGATTCAAGTCTGGACTGGAAGAGAACTATATCGTTTTATAATTTAGAGGGTAATATCGTTTAATGGTACGGTAAATGAAACTTCTAGTTCAATTCAAATTTTTCAGCATTTCGAAAATTTGAGTTGGTGTGTATTCATTTCGATGCAGCGCGATAACCGGGAAAAGATGTTTAAACGTCCACTCCCTGTTTATTAATACGTCAAGTTAGAAAAAAACCCACGTACTTATTTTTCAAAAAGATTCTAAATTCAAAATAAGAAACATTTTTGGGGTCAGCATTTTAATTGAAAAGTTTTAATTGTGTGACAAAGCTTATGACCCGAATAAGTAAGTATAATTAATTATAACTAAATAGGTATCTACAATTACTACAAAACGGCAATTTTAACGAGAAATCGATTAACATATACCTAGGAATCGGACTCCCTATATAACTTTCTCTTTTTTTTGAAAAACAATCCCTTAATCCATACAAACTGTAAGTACCTAGCTATTAATGGCTAGTGTATGTAAATTAATCCCCATTTTGCGCGGTCGCGTCACGCCTAAAAGAATGAACCAATTTTGATCATTTATTAATGTTAGCACAAGTTATTGTCAGGAGAAGGATCATATAAAAGAAAATCCGAAAAGTTGCTACAAAATTTATACTTTAATTTTCTTCATACTACATACTACAAATTGTTAGTGAAGTTAAGCGATACAAAGTTCTCGGGATCGGATAGTCGTTAATATTTATCAATCTATTGTAATCACGTCTCCAAGTAGGTATGTTCGTTATGCTTACATAATATGATGCAGATACTCTTCAGGAAGTACAATGCGCTTGGGACTTATCAGCTTAATATTCTGGGGCTGTATTACGAGGGCCAAACTGAAAGTTTTTAGAACTGGCAACTTAAAAGCATTATATTAAAAAATAGGTTAAATTTTGAAAATAGAACTCTTTACCAATAATATTGAGTATACATTTCATTCATTTGTCATTTGTTTTACGTTGTTAAAATTTTCGTGCAATGATTTTTAATGACTTTCGATGTCATATAAGTCAACAAAAAAGTTATGATATACTTCGATTGGTTTTTCACGATGAAGCCTCATCTCGTGCCACAGTTTACAACTGGTTTAATGAATTTAAACGTGGTCGAACTAATCTCACCGATGATTTGCGTGAGGGACGGCCTTCTACAGCGACGACTGAAGACAATATCAGTGTTGTGCGGCGTATGATAGAGACTGACAAAAGAGTGACCTATCAGCAGATTCGGACAAATCTAGGCATAGGTATGAGTCAAGTGCACAAAATCCTCCATGAACATTTAGCGGTCAGGAAGCTTTGTGCCCGCTGGATGCCGCATAATTTGACCGAGGCTCAAAAACTCCGTCGTGTTGATTGGTGCCGAGAAATGATCCAAAAATTTAACGGAACTGCTGTGACTGACTGACTCAAATGCTGTGTTCGACATACTAACGGGTGACGAAAGCTGGATTTACTGTTATGATCCGGAAACCAAAAGGCAGTCTGCTCAGTGGGTGTTTCCTTCCGAAGAGTTGCCAACTAAAGTGAAGAGAGGTTGAAGTGTTGGAAAAAAGATGGTGGCCTCGTTCTTCGGAAAGACAGGTCATTACGCGACAGTTGTCTTAGAGGATCAGAAAACGGTTAATGCAGAGTGGTACACTAACAACTGTTTGCCACTTGTCTTGGAAAAAGTTCGAGAGAAACGACCTCGCAGCA
Source organism: Calephelis nemesis (assembly GCA_002245505.1). Lineage (NCBI taxonomy): Eukaryota > Metazoa > Arthropoda > Insecta > Lepidoptera > Riodinidae > Calephelis > Calephelis nemesis. Next base: position 253,826 of record NJDD01000821.1, read on the forward strand.
GGATCCTCCTTCATCACGACAATGCCTCGTCGCACACCGCCAGGCAAACGATCGACTATTTGGCGACCTCAGACGTGGAATTACTGGGTCACCCGCCATATAGCCCCGACCTCGCACCCTGCGATTTTTATTTATTCCCGAAAATAAAAGAAAAACTTCGAGGACAACATTTTATGGACGCCGAAGAAGCAGTGGCTGCGTTTCAAAACGCCGTCGAAGAGACTCCTAAGGCCGAGTGGGCAAGGTGATTTTCTCAATGGTTCCATCGAATGCAGCGATGTATTGATGTAAATGGACGCTATTTTGAAAAGTTGTAATAAAACTAATAACTTGCTAGAATGCTTAGTTTTTGATTTTCTAAGAACTTTCAGTTTGACCCAAGCTCGCAAATAAGCTTATTTCTTGCTTGATTAAACGCTGTTCAAGCATAGATAATACACGTTCATACTTCAAGTCATGATCTAAAAAATAAATTTCTGAGTTTTTTTTCGTTTAGCAATTCGTAAGAGAACAACGACAAACATTTTTTGTACCACCACCTCAAATATTCTTGTCATTTACCGCCAGGAAGCCCGGAGCCGGTGGATTTAACAACTCGCGTAGCAGATTTGGGACTGCCTAAGATTGTAAATTTTGACTTATTTTAATGTAAGCCAATTATATGCTTATGTTATGGGGCTTAGTCAAAGATTCCGAAAGAATTAGTAAAATAGATATCAGAATAAACATAAACACCAAGACCAGGGAAGGGCTACATCGATGTTTATCACACTAATGCCTGCCTCTGGCGGAAATCTCACACCGAGCTCTGCAATCACTTTTTTTTGAAATGGCTAACATGTTGATACCCGCGAGGTTTTTACAACTTCACTGGACTTTGGTGCGATCACTTGGTGGAATAAGTTATGCACGCTAACCATCAACCAACGATGCGATCCAACTTTGATTGTCTTTTTATTATGTTATAGGAAGGCAAACAATCAGACGGATTTCCTGATGGTAAGAAATTCACGCCGCCTAGAGACACCAAAGATGGTAATGGTGCGTTGCCAACCTGAGGTCAGGGTGTTAGGCCTCGAGCAAAAGTAAGTTTACCGGCTACCTCACCCTCTGAACCAGAACACGTCATGACGTCATGGCGGCAGGAATAGGTAAGGCAGTGGTACCAATCCGGGCGAGTCGCTGTGAAACTCTACCACCTAGTCAGATGTCACGGTGTTAGTGAGGCCTATGCTCACCTTTTACGAGGTGCCTGGCAAGAAAGGCAGATGGTCAATTCTGCAAAGAAGCCCGGACCAACACGGGGAAAAACTGTCTACTTTCTTCTTATAGTATAATAATATTCCTGACCAAAAATACCTCTCGTGTTCCTAAGAACAAAATCATTCATTCCAGTATTCAACCAAAAAAAAGACATTTGCTTAAGAGGCGACACATTAAACTTGTAATAGCCCTAATTTTCCGTTGGAGGTAAAAAAAACCTTCTTTTTAGCAAGTAACGTAAAATAACATCTGTATCAAAGTATTTTTAGTTTAGCACTTGCCCCAAAGCACATTTCTTCTTTCTTTAAAATTTATAGAAATATTTATATATACGTGCCGACATTCGTGAGGTAATTAATCTTTATTTATAGAAGGAAGTCGTGTTAATCACACAATTTATAACTCACAAACGGCTGAACCGATATGGCTGAAAATAAATGGGGAGGTAGCTTAGAACCAAGAGAGGCGTGATACTGTTTACCCCTTTCTACTGAAAGGGAAAAAAGACGTATTTTAATTTTTTTCACACAACCTGTACTGGTATAAAAAAGTTCGCGGGAATAGCTAGTTTAATGTAAAACTTCTACTGGATTGGAATCTCTTTTACTGAAAACATCCAGCGGAGAAACGACAGACTTGCCTTTTTTAATTAATCCAAATTTGAAACATTGTAGCTGCAGAAATATCTCGTAATCCTTTTGTTACATTTCTTTCCTTACAAGTTTGACTTTTAGTAGGGTTAGTCTCAAGATGTCGAAAGGTCCCAACACATGCGAAGTTTTTGTTAACGGCAACGTAAAACTTGTAAGTGCTATAACAGTTAAGGTGACGACGGCAAGTGACCTTTTTAACCATCTCCAAATTTGACTACGGTTTGTTGGATGTTTGTGATGAGATCAGTTGGCCAATAACTAACCAACTATGATGAGACTTTCTTTCGAAAGGTAGGTAATGATTCCGAGGTGGTACCATATTAATTTTACCGTAATACGACCAGTAGTTTTTGAGTTATCACTACATGGTATAAAACAAAGTCGCTTTCCGCTGCTTGTATATTGGTCCAGTCAGTATAGTAAGTTCACCTCTTAATTCGAGATACCCAGCTGTAAGTCTGTAAATACTTGTATATTGACACCCTAAAAGTTTTCTCAAAACCTACATATGGTAGGGTGTAAGCAACTATTAAATTTTAAGGTCAAAGGTCACAAAAATCGGTTTTTGCGCTTTATTGGAAATATCTCACTTCCTATGGGTTTTTGCCATTTGTATTTATTATCAATATTGTAGAATACAATATTCTCTACAAATTTTGTTTAAATTTTTTTTATACGGTGAACCGTTTTCGAGATATAGGGCGGAGAACCCGCGGTCGCTGGCGTTTAATATGATTCAAGATGAAGGTTCATATGTATAATATGTGTGTTCATCGAAATCGAAATTTGTCCACCTGTGCAAAGCTGGGACGGACTGTTTGTACACTGTTATTTTATTACTAGCTGTGCCCGCGACTTCGTCCGCGTGGAATATTTATTTTGGACATCATTTAAACGATAGATATATACTGTTGCGAATTTTTTTTTAGATCATTTCAATAGGAATAATTTTTCATACATATATTTTTGGTATCTTGAACCGTTTAAGCAGCGCATGCAACAGAAGCCCTCAATCATGAATAACTTTCCCCGTTTTTTTAACATTTTCCGTTATTTCTGCGCTTCTAATAGTTGCAGCGTGATTTTATATAGCCTAAAGCCTTACTCGATAAATCGATCTATTCAACACAAAAATATATTTTTCAATTCGAACTAGTAGTTTCTGAGATTAGCGCGTTCAAACAAACAAACTCTTCAGCTTTATATATTAGTATAGAATAGATTTTATGTATAAATTTTTAACTGTATTGGCGATCGACACACTCATTGATGATAACTCAAAAGTACTAGTGCGAGATTGATAAAACGAGTGT
>NJDD01000821.1:261080-271414 GCA_002245505.1 Calephelis nemesis
TGTATTGATGTAAATGGACGCTATTTTGAAAAGTTATAATAAAACTAATAACTTGCTAGAATGTTTAGTTTTTGATTTTCTAAGAACTTTCAGTTTGACCCTCGTATGGTTAGACAAGATGACGTCTTTTTATCTTTATTATAGGTCGCCCGTAACGAAATTCGACCATAATAAATTTTAATATCTTGTTGATAAGAACGCCATCTTCATTTCTCAAGACCAATACTTTGTTTCCAAACGTTATTTGTTTGTGTGTGTCAAATGCATGGCAGTGTGGATTATGATTTAATGTACTTTATATGCAATATTTTTTAAAAATATATGCGTTCTGCACTTTTCCTACACATATACTATAAGTGTGCCAAATTTTATGCTCCTGCATCTGCGCAATTTTGGTAAAAAGGGGTCCAAAGATTTGGCATCACATATTAATTAATATATAGATTCATAATTAGGTTAACTTAATTAACAATAATTGTGTTAGATTACGCAATTACATCACACAGTTTCAGTCGGGAGGATATTATAACTGTAAGCGTATGCAGTCATATGCCTGGGTATAGATCCACCGCCTTAGCTATTAATCCCGGCCGTAGGACAGCGGCGCACCTGTCTACAGGTCATAGTTGTCTCTAACCGTCAAGAGTTCAATGTGCTTATTTTCTGGCCTATCACAAAAAAAAAGTGTAATACGGGATTGCGAGGCTTTCACTGTCCTTTCCAACCGCGGAGTGGCAGCTAGCGTTCAGCGTGCTTTTTATTACAATTTTCTAAAGCATTTCGCAAATTACGAGTAGAAAGAAAATGACTCATAGAATACGAGTATACTATCTAGCTCAAGTACTGTAAGTAAGTATCTTGACAACCGTTTCCTAGAAGTATATACAACCAGAGCATCCACGACGTAGGTATGTTTTTTCAATCATTGTGAAACTTTGTACACATATTCTTGGAGGTATCAAAAGTGATATTAGCTCAAGCTACCATGGTTTTCACCTCCGAATTTTTTGAACCTGCATAGATTTTCATGAAATTTTGACAGCATGTAGGGAATACCTCAATAAGCAAAATCTACCCTATGCCGATGTGTGCTTTTTCCCTAGGGTGAGTTCCACCCCAACTCGGAGGTGGCCAATGCCAAATGAAAAATGCCAATTTTCAATCGCGTGTAACTCGAAAACTATTAAGTTTTTTTAAAAAATGCTAAGAACAATTTTTGCTTAAAATTTGTTTCTCTATCGATTTCCGTGGTTATTATTCACATAAAAAATCCACTCCCCAGAGTTGGGGTGGAACTCACCCTAAGGAAAAAGCACACACCAGAATAGGGTAGATTTTACCTTTTGAGGTATTCCCTACATGCTGTTAATATTTCTTGAAAATCTATGTAGGTTCAAAAAATTCGGAGGTGAAACCTCTTTTTTCCCTTTGTAGCCTGGGCTATATACGATACTCCATTTGATATTTTACATCGTTGGCGCTTGGTAAAACTTCCAAATATTTATATTTTTTAAGTAAAGAAATACCTACTGTGTTACGTATCACTTATAATTTATTATCTTATAAAATATAGCCTACTGGTTTCGCTTATACAGCATTATCGAACTAAAACTTAAACTACTAAATAATATTTTTGATTTGTAAATATAAACCAATATAAGTAGGCTATTTATTAACGAATTAAGTGATACGTGATGAAAGTGTGGACGCCTGCGCTAATTCATAGAGCATAACTTCATAATACATTGTTCTGTTTTTTATTACGTAGGCTCTCTCAGTTTGGCGCAACTTTCATATAAAAAATAAGTTTGCTATGTTTTTTATTCGTCTAAATCATTTGACACTAGTTGCCTAACATCTGTATACCTTTAGACTTACTTTCAAATGAAACGGGTTATACCTATCTGTCAAATGTCATGTGTCAATTTAAGCTAAACTTCATACAAAATTCGGGTTTGCTATGTATCTATATAAGTCCCGCCTCTTATTACGTAGTATTTATATACTCTTTGGGCTCTCTCTCTTGTCTATCCATATAAAAAACGTGCTCTGTCATTCACATATTTTATTAAAATAAATAGTATAAATATTGTTACCGTCTTTTTCATTATAACATCAGGTTATGGGCCGTCCCAATCCTGTCGTCTAAAGTGGATTTTGTGCTAGAATCAGTATTTTTAAAGAAAACAGTAAAAGGAAAAATTTTATGAATAACCTTACTTTAGTTGCCACGTGCCGGAAGCGTTTTCTTTTCAATTGCCTGCTGATAGAATATTAAATACATACTTGGATATGGCTGGAAGTAATTCAATGATGTCCATTGAGAAGCTAACTGGTCGTGACAATTCACAATTGGGCTAGTTGGAGTTTTGCTGTCAAGGCATATTTACAACATGAAGAGTTGTACAATTGTATTCTAAAACAACCAGATGTCAAAGATTCCAACTCAGTTAAACAAGATACTAAAACGAAGTCAAAGTTAATATTGTTAGTAGACCCAATATTGTATGTACATATTCAAGAAGCACAAAATGCCAAGGAGGTATGGGACAATTTGTCAAAGGCGTTTGAAGATAGTGGACTGATGCGAAAAGTTGGTTTATTGAAAGAGCTTATTAACACCAACCTAGAAAATAGTGTGTCAGTAGAAGATTATGTGAATAAAATTATGACAGCCGCGCACAAGCTAAGAAACATAAAATTTAATGTTGACGATGAGTGGCTAGGCACATTAATGTTGGCAAGCTTGCCAGAAATTTACAAGCCTATGATTATGGGGTTAGGGAGTTCCGGTATAAAGATTAGTGCCGATTTAGTAAAAAATAAAGTACTGCAAGAAGTAAAGGCATCGGACACTACCGCACTTTATACAACTAATCAACCTAAAAATAACCAATTTAAAAATAAGAAAGGCCCCAGATGCTATAATTGTAACAAATATGGGCACTTGGGCAAAAATTGTTGGCTCAAAAAGACAGGCAATACTGAAAATATAAAAAATAAAACAGGATATGTCGCAGCTTTTTCAGCTTCAACAACAAATGACTTCAATTTATGGCATGTTGACTCAGGGGCATCCATGCATATGACCATGCACAGGGACTGACTCACTGAAATAAAACCTGCACCTGTACCATGCATAAGAATTGCGAATAACAAAGTATTAAAAGTTGAATGCTGCGGTAATGTATGTATCAAAGTATATGCAGAAGATGGCAGTACCGATGCAATACAGGTGAGGAACGTTTTATTTGTACCAGAATTAAAAACTAATTTGTTGTCCGTCAGCAAAATAATTAAAAATGAATGTCGAGTAGCATTTAATGAGAATGGTTGTCAAATTTACAATCCAAATAACAAATTAGTCGCAAAGGCAGATTTGATCAATGAGACATATTTGTTAAATACTTGTAAAAATCAAGACATACAAGTCATGATGGCCAAGACTGATGATGACATTTATCTGTGGCACCAGAGAATGGGTCACTTAAATTTCACTAATCTTAGTAAATTACCTAACTGTACAGAAGGTGTAAAACTGTCACATAGAACAGAAAATTCGACTTGCGTAACATGTCTTGAAGGAAAGCAAACGAGAAAACCATTCCCCATTGAAGGCTCCCGTGCAACCAGTTTGCTAGAGCTTGTCCACAGTGATGTATGCGGACCTATGAAACATACATCTATAGGAGGGGCTAGGTATTTTGTAACCTTTACAGACGACTTTTCTAGGCGAGTACACGTATATTTTATTAAGAACAAAAGTGAAGTATTCGAAAAATTTGTGGAATTTAAGAATAGAGTTGAAAATGAATTGAACACAAAAATAAAAATTCTTAGAAGCGATAATGGAACCGAATACAAAAATAGTCTAGTTGAATCTTATTTAAAAAAACATGGGATATGGCACCAGACATCTAATCTATATACTCCGGAACAAAATGGGCTGAGCGAAAGAATGAATAGAACATTAATAGAGCGTACTAAATGTATGATTTCAAATGCTGAGTTACAGGTCACGTTCTGGGCAGAGGCGGTTGCTACAGCAGCCTACATAGTTAACCGATCTCCCACCTGCTCTTTATCCGATGCGACGCCCCATGAAGTATGGACTGGAAAAAAGCCAAATCTGAGTCACATGAGAATCTTTGGATGTCCTGCAATGGTTCATATTCCTAAAGAAAAAAGGACTAAACTTGACGTGAAATCACGTAAGTTAATATTTGTTGGCTATAGTGATAGTACAAAAGGATACCGATTCATAGATCCTGAAACAAATAAAGGAGTAATAAGTAGAGATGTTGTATTCCTCGAAGCTTCAATTAAAAGAAACAAAGTAGAAAATGTACCTGAAAAAGAAAAGGACAATGATGAACATAACTCGAAGTCTGAAAAAATAAAAAATGAAATTGCAAAGGATAGTCATAATGAAGTAAAAAAAACGAAAACTGCAAAACTTACCTGTGTGTGTCGAACCCGAAGAATCTGTAAAGGAAAACATTGATGATCATGAGTCACACGAAACAGGTGAAATACAAGCCGTATCTCAAAGTACTTGTTCCACAGATGATTCAGATCAGTTTGTAGATATAAATGATGAGACATACTTACCTGATGTAACAATTAAATCACAACCAGTATCCAACATGACTTTGAGACCACAACGGTATAGATACAACGATGACTACAATGATGTTCATCAGAGCCCTTCATCACTTATATGTCAGAATGTAGAGGCAACAATCTACTTACTAAATAATGATCCACAGAGTCTGGAAGAAACTCTAAGCAGTGAAAAGGCTGATGAATGGAAGAGAGCCATGGAGGAAGAATATCAGTCACTGATAAAAAATAATACGTGGACACAAGTTACCTTACCAGAAGGAAAATCAGTAATTCCTAGCAGATGGGTTTATAAAACTAAGACGGACAGTCATGGATCTATCACACGCTATAAAGCTAGGTTAGTAATCAAAGGATATAAACAAGTCAAGGGCATTGATTACGATGAAGTGTATGCCCCAGTGGTTCGGTATACATCTATTCGATATTTGATTGGTCTTGCTGCTAAATATGGACTTCAAATACACCAAATGGATGCAGTTACTGCATTTTTGCAAGGCGAAATCGATGAAGAAATTTATATGTCTTTGCCAACTTGCTATGAAGTAGAAAATAAAGTATGTAAACTGAACAAGTCAATATACAAGCTCAAACAAGCCAGCACGCAATGGAACAAGAAATTAAATACTGCTCTGTTAGAAATTGGAACGACTCGTTAGAACATAGATCCATGTGTTTATTATCGTATTTTAAATAAACATGATATGCTTTTTATATCAGTATATGTAGATGACCTACTATATTTTTTCAATAATGAAGAAACTTCCCGAATGATAAAAGGGAAATTAAAAGAAAAATTTTACATGAAGGACTTAGGAACAGCCAAACATTGTATCGGATTGACAATATCACAAGATGAAAATTCAAATGAAGTTTCTATCGATCAATCCATATATATAAAAATATACTTACAAGATTTGGAATGAACAATTGTAAGCCGATGTGGACTCCTACTGATGCCAATGTTAAGCTAAAGAAAGATAAAGAAGGATAGTCAACAAGAAGTTTTAAATAATATACCATATCAGGAAATAATTGGCTGCCTGTTATACCTATCACAAGGGACTCGACCAGATATTACCTACATAGTGAATTTTCCAAGTAGATTCAATAATCAACCAACTAATGATCATTGGATGGCATTAAAACAAGTCCTAAGATATTTAAAAGCTACAATGTATATGAAGATGGTTTATAAGACGAATGATGATGAAAATATTTCAGGCTATTGCGATTCAGACTGGGGATATGACATTGAAGATAGAAGGTCCAGTACGGGCTACATATTTCTCTTTTAAGGTGCAGCAATAAGCTGGAATTCTAAAAAACAGCTGACGATTGCCCTTTCAACAACAGAAGCCGAATATATGTCTTTAGCGTCGACCATTCAGGAGGCTCTTTGGTTAAAACAGCTGGCAGATGAGTTTCAACCTGAGCTTAAGAATATCCCTATAACTCTTTATTGCGATAATCAGAGTGCAATTAGTCTTTCAGTAAATGCTGTCTACCACGCACGCAGTAAGCATATAGACACACGCTACCACTTCGTGCGAGAAAAAATTGCTACCAAACAAGTTTAAATATAGATGCACAGCAGATATGGTCGCTGATATTTTGACGAAAGGATTACACCGGCCGAAGCATGAAAAGTTCACCACACTAATGGGTTTAAAGCGTCTGCGTCCAGGAGAGGATGATGAAAGTGTGGACGCCTGCGCTAATTCATAGAGCATAACTTCATAATACATTATTCTGTTTTTTATTACGTAGGCTCTCTCTCTTGTCTATCCATATAAAAAACGTGCTCTGTCATTCACATATTTTATTAAAATAAATAGTATAAATATTGTTATCGTCTTTTTCATTATAACATCAATACGTAAAACGGTATAAGTGTTTTTTATTTAAAAAATATGAATATACGATTTAACCTCTGAAATTCGAGCGAAGCCGCGGGAAAAAGCTTCTGGTTTAGTATGTGATGGCCATAGTACACTTTGAGTCTAAGTCTTCGCCCAATATATAAATGCCTAGATGTCGGTAAGTTACTAGCTGTGACAATAGATCTTCTAATCCATTCATCATTGTACCCATCTAACTGCCAAAGTTAATAATGTATCTCAATCTAATGGATTTCAAGCAATCTAGATAGCTGCGTATCCGCCGGCCTATCCCATACCTAATTGCGATATTTATCCTGTCCACAGATATGTTACTGGCAAGCGATAACATAAAACTGGATCAAAATATCAATCTTGGACAGCGAGTTTTGGATTAGGATCGATTATTAATATTGGCCGTAAGTAGGTACAAATATATTGTGTTGGATATCTTAGTTGTTAGTTACCAAATGCTTACACCAGACTTTAATGGATCGCTTATAAACATACACAATCTATGGGCTACAGCGTTTCTATTCATATGGAAATGAGGCTTCAAAGTACTCGAGCATTCAGTTACCCGAATCGAAAATATATTGAAGTGGCTATATCTTCCAACTCGAAACTCTTTTGGTGAAATTACTAATTGCAAGGAAATTTTATGTTATTTTACTGTAAGCACCGGTTATTATATGCGTAGTATTACAATTTTTTTTTATGTTATAAGAAGGCAATTAAGCAGACGGATTTCCTGATGAAAGAAGTAAGAAATTCACGCCACCTAGAGACATCAAAGATGGTAATGGTGCGTTGCCAACCCGAGGTTAGGATGTTAGGCCTCGAGCAAAAGTAAGTTTACCGGCTATCTTACCCTCCGAACCGGAACACGTCATGACGTTATGGCGGCAGGAATAGGTAAGGCGGTGGTACCAATCCGGGCGAGTCGCTGCGAAACTCTACCACCTAGTCACATGTCACGGTGTTAGTGATGATAAGCCTATGCTCGCCTTTTACGAGCTGCCTGGCAAGAAAGGCAGATGGTCTATTCTGCAAATGAGCCCGGACCAACACGGGGAACCACTTGATTGACATTAAGTTATTTTATATCTATTTATTAGGTAATAGCACCACAATATGCTAACAACTAAAGTGCACAGCAGCTCATTCTTATTTATAACTAGCAGTTTCACGCAGCTTCGCCTGCGTAACTTGGCTTCTACTATACCGATTTGGATGAAACAAAGCCTATGTCACTCGTAGATAATGTAGCTTTAGTATGGTGAAAGAATTTTCAAAATCGGTCCAGTAGTTTTTAAGCCTATTCATTACAACCAAACAAAAAACAAAGTTTTCCTCTTTATCATATTAGTATGACTAGAGCCACCTTATCCATTTCTGCTGCAGTGATGACAGTTTTCGCTATTGTTGTGTTCCGTAATGCAGCACCGAAGAGTTTTTAGTGAAAGATTTCAGAATTCTAAATAACCAAATAACTGTTAAAATGCAATGGGGTCGTCACTGGTCACATGACACAAAAATTAATAATCGAATACTACTTGTAGACTAAATTCCTAATTATACAAGGTAATAAAACTGTGTACCCTACGCCCGGTTTGGTACCCTACGCCTTATTTATTTAGGCCTACCTCCACAGTTTCAGTACACGTCGTTGTCATGTTCCGTACTGGAAGTTTGACAACCGGTACATTTGCACACGTAGCTTAAGATCTTAGCCATAAGATAGCAACGCACCAGAAACATTTAAGTTGTCCATATGCGACGATTATCTCTTACCATCACAAAAGTCACCTCCTGGCTGCTTGTCCGCTACAAACAAAACTTTTTGAGGTTGGATGGATGTTACTTACATTTCACACAGAAACTGCTAAACAGATTTAGATGAAACAGTAATATAGTATAAATATCAGAATAACACATAAACTATAAAATTATAGTCATACAAATTCTTTATAAATGTAATATAAAGAATTTGGATGACTTGTCAAGCAGGCGAAACCTCGGATGAAAGCTAGATGGTTAATACCGCAAACAAAACCGAAGACAAAACGTAGTAAAAAAATAGTTATAAAAACGAAGAACAAATCAGTTTGTCATCACGTCGGGGAAAGATTCAACGGCTACAAGTTTTTAATTGAGAACATAATCGTTTTAAACTCAGTAAAAATTCATCGTTTGAAGTGGCGTCAATTAAAACTTTCTACTCCCTTTAACCAATACCTTCACAATAAAAAAATCTGAAATTAAAAAATAACAAATAAGTGTTATTTTTATTATAAACACTATTTCAAACTTCGATAATTAACATGGTTAAAAAACTAAACTTATCCGTTATATTGAAGTAATTTTTTTTGAGAAAGAGAGAGTTAAAGCTCGGTGAAGTTGCAAAAAAAGGAAGAGAGTCAAATGTGCTGTTCAAATGACCGTTACGTCGGAGTTTTGTAAAATGTTGAAATAATATTTGCTAACCAAAGAAACTTGTGCTTCGGGCCGAATAAGCAACATGGTTATTGTCATAGAAAGGAAGTTTCCATGTAGAGTGTTATGCTGCTTTGATGATAGAGTTTCTTTAACACTCCTACTATAGTATATAGTTTTTATATGTTGGCGTCCATTATTTATATTAATATAGTCTTGTGAACGTCTTAGCTTATAATTTTGCAATAACATTTTTTTAGGTGTCAGATATTTCATACTTAAAATACTTATAACCAGGCACATATCCAATCCCACGAACGTTGTTTTCATAAGAAATTCAAAACAATTTTTTGTTGCTTGAAATGGAAATCGAACCCGAACCTTACGTTATTAACGCCAACAGTAAGCTACTACACAATACGACAGTAAATTAAATATGCTACCTTACCATAAGTTACTTAAGTTTGCCCTTGTCGGGCGCCTAGAAGTTGATCAGTGCATTTGTCTACGCTATCTCTACAACCAAACATAGCGGAAAAACAAATTACCCTTTGAAGCAATAAAAGTCATCCAACAATTCGTAACTTAAATGACAACTTTTCCCAGCGGATTGGTCAAAGCTTCCTAAATAAAGAAAGTTGTAGATGCGTTGTTTGGGCTTGTTAATGGTGTTATTCCAAAAATATTTGTGACGAAATGCCTGCTTATAATATTCTATTTATTGGAAGAAAAAGTTTTCAAATCAGCAAATTTCTGAATGATAAAAATGTCGCCAATAGATGTTACATATGATCATATATTTTTAAAAAAGCAGTAGTTATTTTCGACATTTTTTTATTGTGAAATGGATATACAATGGAATTCTATCAAGTCGCAAGAATGAAAAGTTTAAATTATATTATCGATATAAATGATACGTTACCTATCTAAGCCTGATCACCTCTGTGGTCTAGTGGTCCAGGTGTTGGACTTGGCTTCATTAGGTCTCAGATTCGATTACCGGGTCGGGAAGCAAAAGGAAAATGAGGTTTTACCTATTTTATAATAAAAAAAAATTTGCTCGGGATTGAGCGCCCGGTTAGTGGTAGGCTCGCCACCTATCACATTTTGGGACTTAGTGTCTTCAACTAGTAGTGGGTGCTGTGGTTGTGCCTCTGCCTTCCTCTTCAGAACATGGGCTTGAAGATACCTACTTACTTTTTTACCAATCTAAGACTGGATTTAATCATCAAATCCAAACGCGATCAACTTAAAAATGCGTTCCGTCAATTGTCTGGTGTCAATCATGTCAATTTTATTGTCAAAAAAATTGGTTATTGTTAACATTTTATTATTAAACTAATTTCTTTTATATAGATTATCGCCTATGTGTCGGACTTGACTTCATGAGGTACC
>NJDD01000821.1:271425-281534 GCA_002245505.1 Calephelis nemesis
CCCCCCCCCCCGGGGTAGCAAAACACTAGGAAATTGTCAATTTTCTAATACAGATAACGTTGCCCAGGATTGGATATGTCTTCGTAGGTATATAGGCTTCACTTTGTGGGACTTAGTATTTTCGGCTTGTCGTGGATGCCCTGGTTCTGCCTCTGCCTACCTCTTAGGGGATATCGGCATGAAAGTATTTTCTTACAAAGATTCTCATAGGATGGGGATAATAATTTTGTCCATTTTAAATGAGTACTTGCATTTGTTTATAAACGCTATTAAAATAACTGAATTGATCTATACAAATATTATTGTGAGAGAGAGATCAGTTTTCAAAATGATCGGTGAAATCAGCTCTTAAGTTTAGAACGCTAATTGGTAAAGTAAGCTTGTCTTTCTCGTCGAACCATTACACAACAGTGTCGAGTACTGAAGTATGATGTCAGGAACGTTTTAGTAGTTTAAGGGTTAGTAGTTAGGCTGTTTGGTTTCACTCAACTAGTATATTTTCTTTACGTGAGGAGTCAACTACACACGACACGGTGGCCACTTGGCACCATCGATGTTATGGGTGCATATAGGTCTATAGGTTACAGGTGCGTCGCTGTCATGTGGCCGGCGTGTTAGGTCTATTGTGCAAGTTAAGCGGCTACCCTACCCTCCGAAGAGAAACACACATAAGAAAGGCGGTGGATCCCTGTCCCGAGCAAGTTCTTGCACAGCAACCTTCTACCATTGGTTTTGTTGGTAATGACTTACTATAATTAGGTCACCTGTACTCGTTTCTTAAAAGCTGCCTAACAAAGAAACAATCGGTAAATTCTCCACAGGGGACCTAAACACATACGGAGAATACAATAAGTCGAATGGACGCCTCTTTGGTCGAGGCGTTAGCATACCTGACTTACTTCACCGACTAACCGCAAGACTCGGGTTGGTTTTTCGATGAGAGTAGAGATTTGTGTGACAAACATTTAGATAACTGCATTCCTGGGTCTGTATTGAATTTATTTTGGTACCTATTATTAAATTTCTATGTATTAGTATCGTTGACAAACACTCATAACACAAGCATGTAATTCGTTTACTTTGGGGTTAGATTCAATTCGTGTGATTTGTCCAATTAGATCAATTTGTCCAGGAATATTTATTTATATTTAATAATAATATTTAACTAAACCAAATCATTTTCCATAACATTTTCCTACCGTATCACTAGTACATCTTTACTTTAAATAATCGTATGGAGTTTTGGCGCCATCGAGAGAAAAGATGGTCGAAGTTTTTTTCATAATTATTGAATTTCGTGTTGATATTGAGTGAAATTAGTCAATTTTGGTGGCATTTTGTCCAATTTTGTTCAGTGGAAGTGCACAAATGAAATAATGATGAAGAAACTAGCGTATCGTGTATTTCCTCCTTGCTGCCAAATCTCATTACATGAGCTTGAGTAATGAGGCCACCGCTTTACCCAAGACATGGTCTTGACTTACTGACGACTTTTGACTGATGACTAATTGTAATTGATTAAAATTTAATATTGATATAAAATTTGATCCAAATTTCTACTTGACTTATTGCAAAATACTAACATGAAGGACAAAACCTAAAGAAAGAAATAAAGAATACTCGTGTATATCCTTTGTTTACACAAGCGCTAGGATAATTAAAATAAAATGCATTTTATAGCAAAGTAAAATTAATGCTCTCACATTTCCTACCTTAACTAACTTAATTGAACATTATTTGAACCCTTTAAGTATTAAGTTGATTTAATACTCAAAGTTATTACTTTTTTATAGGAAAAATAGAAGCGGCAGTGTGAAAGTAATTTTTAACAGAAAAAAAAAGGTTTTTATCTCTATCTTTGAAGTGAAAGCTCCTTTAGCGGCATTGCGCACTTTTTTAGGAATGACTAAAACTTCTATAGTCGCGTCAGGACACTTGACGTGGTTTGTAAGACAAAAATTCGTAAACCGCCGCAGGGCGTTTGCGAGAATAAGACGGTGCAAGACGCTTGCGCGAATGCTCGTGTTGTCATGTTTGTGTACGATAGCGCAATAAGTAAATATTGTATTCTACCACATAAATGATAGTACTAATATACTGATAAATTTAGGTTTTCACTTCTGTCGGCACTTCCGGAGTGCAACCCGTTTTTTTTCCTAATAGATTTAGCACCCAAGGCGATCCGTCCGATATAATTTTAAATGACCAAAACTTCGAGTAAGTTACTTTTAGTGGACGTCATTTTAAATCTTATTATTTCTTTGTTGAAACTGTGCCTTATTTAAGAAAACAACAAATTCACAAACACTTCAAAGATATTATATTACATTTTGTTTATTAGTTTAGATTTTATTATTCAATCGTTGTCGACTGTTTAAAAACGTTTTATATTTTTAACCGGCGCCAAAAAGAGGTGGTTACTCGGCCAACAACATCTTAAATTTAATAGCTTAATATTTTAGAATGATAAGTCATGATTCCTTAGTAGTCCCATATTAAATTTATCATTCTGTTGGTAGCGAATTTCGAGATGTATTTAATCATTGCTATTTACAGTATAAAACAAACTCGCTTCCTCTGTCCCTATGTCCCTTTATATGCTTAAATCTTTCAAAGTACGCGATTGATTTAGATGCGAGTTTTTTTTAATACATAAAGTGATTGAAGAGGAAGGCTTATTTGTATATTTTATAACCGTGCGAAGCCGAAGCGTGCCGCTAGTCTATAATATAAAAATTAATCGCCAATTTTGTTGGTAAGCGCATAACTTCCGCACGATTGAACCGATTTGGCTAATTATTTTTTCGTTGTGTTGGTTATGAAAAGAAAAACCGGGAAAAGTGGCAGGCAAAATAGGAAAAGCTAAAGATAAGAAAAAATAAAGTAGGTACTTACTTTATTTTTTCCCATACAAACTGAACCGGTAGAACGAAGTTCGACGGGACAACTAGTGTAGTATAAAAATGAATTGCTTAATGTTGGTAAGCGCATAATTTCCGAACGACTAAACCGATTATGCTAATCTTTTTTTTGTGTTATTTCTTGTCAGAAAAATTTTGTATACAGCGAAAAACAGGAAAAATTGCAGGGAAATGGGAAAACAATACTTTATTTTTCCCCGTACAAACTGAACGGGTGGAACGAAGCCTAAAAGCCCGGTGAAGTTGTAAAAACCGCGAGGTTGGCTACACATTAGTCATTCAAAAAAAAAAAGGAACGAAGCTTGATGGGACCGCTAGTAATGCATAAATTTCGTCATCAAGATAGACGAAATTTTTTGCATTAAGTATGTTGCTACAAAACTACTAATGCGATGTTGATGAAATTTATGTCAACCAATCAATAAAAAAATTGGACTCGGTGTTTTGTGTTTTTTTACACCAAAATTATTTAACCAATGAATACCCCACCACGTGGAATATTGGATATAATATTATAATGCAAGTTGAATTTGAACTACTTCCCGGTTCCGATAGTCGTGAAATTTTAGATGAATTTGTAAATCGGATGTCATAGATAGATGATATAGAGCCTATCTTGACGAAACCGGAAAATGGTCATAGAAACTCATATTTTATTTATATATTGCTTTTTGTGTCCAATAAAATACTAAGTAAATAAATAACCCCCATTACTATCCTTTTAAGGGCCTATTTAATAGGTACGTCTTGAGATGTAGATACTTTTCAAATCGACTGGTGCGAATATAATAGTAGTTAGTTGCAACAAAATATGTCACAAACATTTTGTTAGAAACTTATTTTAATAATCAATATATCTTCAATTCAAAGGTATGTCACAATTTGCGGAGAAATTAAAAGTATCTTCATGTCAGTATCCCCGAAAATTATGATGTCTACACCCGTACCGTGTATAGAAGTAAAACTAGGCTGTTGAACCTGGACAGTAAAGATCCTTTATCTGATTCACTTTTTTTATTTTCCCTTTATATAATCTGTAGACTCAATAACACTCCTACAATGCCATTCACAGTTCTATCATAGTGACATAAGTTTTTGCGAAAAAAGTGTACAAACTTTCGTATTTAAAATACTAGCTGTTCCGGTGAACATGGTTCCACCCGTTCAGTTTGTACGGCAAAAAAATATTTTTCTTCTCATTTTTCCTGCATTTTTCTAGCTTTTTCTCTTTATAAGAACCTTTTTCTGACACACACACTAAAAAAATAATTAGCCAAATAGTTGGAGTCGTTTGAAAGTTATGCGTTTACCAACACATTAGTTGCCCGCGGCGTTGCCTGCGTTACTAATAGTCCCACAGGAACATTTTTTCGGAATATAAACTATCCTAGATGTTAATCCAAGTGACCCTCTATGTGTGTGCCACATTTCATTCAAATCGGTTTAGCAGTTTTTTGCGTGAAGTAGTAACAAACAAACATACAAACTTTCACATTTATAATATTAATATGATTAATAGGATTACTTTACTTATGAAGAGTTGTTTTTGAAGACTTACCCCTGATATAAAGTTGTGCCAGCTGATACATCTAGTAATTGGTTTAATTTCTTAGTTAGAACTGTGCCGGGAGAATTGTAGGCGTATCTATTTCAGTTGTGGTAACTGGTAACGTTGTTACCCGTCTTAGTTAAGAGAATTGTTTCTAAACTACGTTTGGTTCTAAGATACTTATGGTTAGGGATCAAAGTTTCTAGATAAAACACTTACGTTGGCTATACTTTAAAACTAAATCTACCAAGTTAAGTGCTTTTAACTTCGTCTTGCGAAATACATCCTTAAATCATAGGGATGTGACCATACCCAGGCGCGGGTTTAGACTTCAAAAAAGGTTATGGCCTCCCTAAAATTGACCGGTACGATTCGGTATGTTAATATGCCTACATTTTATACGTCATGTTTTATACAGTGTTTTCTTGAAATGCGATCTACTTCCACGTATGTAAAACAAGGTAGAATTTAAAACAGTTCGTCATCCGGGCTCCTTTGCAGAATAGACCATCTGCCTTTCTTGCCAGGCAACTCGTAAAAGGCGAGCATAGGCTTATCATCACTAACACCGTGACATCTGACTGGGTGGTAGAGTTTCGCAGAGATTCGCCCGGATTGGTACCACCGCCTATCCTATTCCTGCCGCCATAACGTCATGACGTGTTCCGGTTCGGAGGGTAAGGTAGCCGGTAAACTTACTTTTGCTCGAGGCCTAACATCCTGACCTCAGGTTTGCAACGCATCATTGCCATCTTTGGTGTCTCTGGACGGCGTGAGTTTCTTACCATCAGGAAATCCGTCTGCTTGTTTGCCTTCTTATAACATAAAAAAAATAAATATAACATAAAAATAATAAGGTATTGTATATCTATTTAGGTTGTGGGCGGACTCATCGTATCTATAATGGAGTGTCCGCGCTTGAAATCATCAGTACAGGCGTTTCGGACGGTTTCGCTTCGTCGGACGTTTAGCACTTTTATTTGTGACGCTTGAGTGTCCATGGAGGTTTGAGTGTGTTTAGGAGGTCTAGACATGGTGGTAGTTCTGAATGAATAGTCCAGATTACTGTTTGTTATCCCTTTACCTACTCCGGCATTCGTAACTTCAACTATTTAGTTGCGTATTCTGGGTTTGGATCATATTATTTGAAGACTATGATGGTTGCTTAGACACATTACAATAGAAAAAAACGACGGGTTGCACTCCGGAAGTGCCGGCAGAAGAGAAAACTTGAATATTAACGTTTTGTATTTTTGATATTTTGATATATCGCTTTAATTATCAGTATGAAAGTACTATAATTTAGTGGTAGAATAGAATCTTAATTTATTACGCTATCGTACACAAACATGACAACACGAACATTCGCGCAAGTGCCTCGCGCCTTCTAGAAAGACAGACGGATACTTCCTCTCCTGCGCCGCGCCGGCTGTTTACTCTTCATCCGTCTTACGAATTTTCTGTCAGGTCACGTGTCCTGACGCGAGTTTACGCCGTTTATTTCTTTAACGTCGTTGAAGAAGTTTTCACTTCAAAAATATACCTATATGCGAGTTCAATTTATAAGTTTTTGTATAAGTAATACCTCATTAAATTTTTAAAGTACCTATCTTCTCACGCATATCTCAAAAGAGGTAGGCTGAGGTACGACCAGGGTATCTATGACTTGCCGAAGACTTTAAGTTCCTCAACGTGATAGATCGCCAACCGGGCACATATCGAATCCCGGTTTCCCAAGTTTTTTATTGTTATCGAATGTTTTATTAGAAAATTTAAAAAAGCACATCAGTAACATCTTTGGTTTGGCGATTCACATCATTAAATAATGTTTACTAATAATAATTGACTTACTCTTAAAAGAATTTTGTTTTCGTTAATATCTATCAAATTCTCCGACAGTTAAGTACCTACCGATCGAAGTTTCCAGATTTTGATACTGTTAGCAGAAAATTATCAAAGTTGAGCTTCTCACCTTGCGAAGTGCTTACTTGAGGTTCACTTATTAAATTAATATGTAACTCAAATGAACAAATTTATTTAATTAGTCTGTGTTCAACTGTGCTTAAGATTTAAATCAAATGATATATTTGTAACGAAAAACACTCGGCTCGTTGGGTGTTAGAGGAAAACGTGGCCACGTTCTGACAGTTTTTAGGTTTATAGACGCATCACAAAAAGCATTGTATGTTCTATGTATTTCTTCCCGTGTTGGTCCGGGCTTCATTGCAGAATAGACCATCTGCCTTCCTGCCAGGCAGCTCGTAAAAGCATACTGTCACTAGCACCGTGACATGTGACTAGGTGGTAGAGTTTCGCAGCGACTCGCCCGGATTGGTACCACCGCCTTACCTATTCCTGTCGCCATAACGTCGTGACGTGTTCCTGTTCGGAGGGTAAGGTAGCCGGTAAACTTGCTTTTGCTCGAGGCCTAACATCCCGTTCTCAGGTTGGCAACGCATCATTACCACCTTTGTTGTCTCTAGGCGGCTGAAATTTCTTACCATCAGGAAATCTGTCTGCTTGTTTGCCTTCCAATATCATAAAAAAAATATTTGTAAAATAAACATATTTTTCTTATTATAAACAAAATCATAGAGTTTAGAGGTACGTCAATATCCTACGACTGGAGTATTATTGTGCAAGACTACTAAGACTTGACAAGGATTTTCCCCGTGTTGGTCCGGGCTCCTGTGCAGAGTAGACCATCTGCCTTCCTGCTTAAACTTACTTTTGCTCGAGACCTAACAACCCGGCCTCAGGTTGGCAATACATCATTACCACCTTTTATGTCTCTAGGTGGCTTGAGTTTCTTACCATCAGGAAATCCGTCTGCTTATTTGCCTTCCATTATCATGAAAAAAAAAAGAAATCACAGACTAAGCAATAACATCAAAACACGATGGTACATTCCAGGGCACTCATCAACATTGGTATTTGTTGGTAAACAATAATAATAAATAATAGTAACAAGTCACACAAATTGAATCTAACCCCAAAATAAGCAAATTATTTGCTTGTGTTATGGGTGTTAGTCAACGATACTAATACATATAAATACTTAAATAGATACCAAAAAAAATTAATAAACACCCAGACCCGGAAATGCAGACATCTAAATGCTCATCACACAAATGCCTGCCCCCGTCGGGAATCGAACCCGAGCCTCGCGGTTGATTGATGTAGTTAGGCGTGTACGCTAGTCACTCGACCAACGAGGCGGCCAAATAAGCATAGATTCCACTTAGTTGTATAACTAGTCTTTTGTTTTAATGCCGTTTAACTATTAGTTGCTGAAACGCACAGGATCCGGAGCCAAATAAATAAAACGTTCTGAAAAAATAATTGTATTTAGCTGTCTCGGCGAACTTCTTTCCTCCCGTTCTGTTTTTGGGAAATTTTTTAAATGTTGTTTTTAATATCTTTGTCGCAAGTAATCCTTTTTCTTATCTTTAAAAGAATCCCTGGACTTCCAAAAATAATTACAAACATAAATTAGAGTAGACATAGACAAATCGGAGTAGCTGTTCCCGAGTTTCAGAAAGACCAAAGAAAAGCAATCAATTTATTTATATAGATAAGAAGTAAAAAAAAAACTGAAATGATGACAATTTTTCTGAGGTTATTTAAACTACCAACAACTATACATTAGTTTAAAACAATATTTTACAATAATAACAGTAAGTTTGCGTTGTTAATATAGTCCCTCCTAGTGCTAGTGCCGCAGCACTCAGCTCTCTTAAAGAATCTTAGCGACGCGAACCACAGAAAGGCTACCTAGTTACGTTCGAATTGGATTGACACCACCGCCTCACTTATTCCTGCCGCCATAACATTAATGCTTGCCTGTGACATGTTCCGGTTTGGAGGGTAAGGTAACCAGTAAACTTACTTTTGCTTTTGCCTAAATTCCCTCATATATTTGATATTTTCCATCGTTGGCGCTTGGTAAAACTTTCAAGTGCTTGTTTAAGTTCTAGCCCTGATAATGCTGTCATAAGCGAAACCAGAAGGCTATTTATAAAATAATAAATTATAAGTGATACGTAAACAGTACAAGTGTTTCTTCATTTGAAAATATGAATCCCGACCTCGGGTTGGCAACGCGCCATTACAACCTTTAACGAAGGCAGCGTGAATTTCTTACCCTTAGAAAATCCATCTGCTAGTTTGCCTTCATTTTTTTTAAAAAAAGAACTTGTACCACCCGCACTCTACCATATTTCCCAGGGAAAATCTCTTCAACTATGTCTCAAAACAGCAAGTTACGAGGAGCGCCAGTATCAGCGATCCCACCCGCACTCTACCATCTTTCCCAGGAAATACCTTTCCAATTTTACCTCATAACAGCACGTTACGAGGAGCGCCAGTATCAGCGATCCCAACCGCACTCTACTATCTTTTCCAAGTAATGCCTCTCCAATTATACCTCATAACAACACGTTACGAGGGGCGCCACTGTCAGATCTCCTACTGATAGAGGATTCTGTGCACCATGAGTCGACCTCCGAAGTATCAACTCCGGTAAAACCTCGTTTATCCACCTCTTCTAAAACACATCTGCTTACTTAAGCTAGGTTGTTCACCATTGTCGCCGATGAAATAATTCAGAAGCGTCAAAGCTGCCTGTCTGTGGCAAATTGGATGAGAACCTTAGAGAAATGTTATTAGGCGTCAGTGGCTCTACTGTGCACGTCAACAGACACGTGACGAGGACGTCTAGTTACGATGGCTTCTTCCTCTGCTAATGTGTTTACCCCGTGTTAGTCCCGGCTCCTTTGCAGAATATACCATCTGCTTTCCTGGCAGGCAGCTCGTAAAAGGCGAGCATAGGCTTGACGTCACCAACACCGTGACATCCTACTATTCCTACCGCCATAACGTGTACGCTTGCCGTTGAAGACGTTCGGCCTAACATCTCGGCCTCAGGTTGGCATTACCACCTTTGATATCTCTAGGCGGCATGAATTTCTTACCATCAGGAAATCCGTTGTTTTCCTTCCATTATCATAAAAAAAGCAGTTTAAAGGGTTTGCTCTATACCTGTATAACTTATGCTCGCATTTAACGAACTGCCAGGCAGCGATCCAGGTGGTCTATTCGATACAGGGAATCCGGGTGAACATCGGATTTTTTTAAGAATTTCCTTATTTTTTTGTAAACTATGTGTAACCCAAAATTCAGGCTTTAAAAGATTAATAGCATTCATGTTTAGCGTTGCTGTTTTTAAGATTTAAGGATAGGGTAGCCGGTAACCTTACGTAGGAGTAGCTTGACATCAACGCCTTAGGTTGGCAACGACCTTTGATATTTACATAGGTTTATTTTAACGCGTGATTCTTGTTATCCGATTGTATGCCTTTGTTTAATGTAAATAGGGAAATTTGCTTAAGTTGAAGTCAGGTTTTATTTAATGCTGTTAAACCTTCGGCTTTATGAAAATACTAGCTGTTCCCGCGAACTTCGTTCCGCCCGTTCAGTTTATATGGGAAAAATTAAAATGTTGTTTTTCACAGTTTCCTCACAATTGAACAGGATAAAAAGTATCCTATGTCCTTTTCCCGGTTTTAAGTTACCTCCCTACAAATTTTCAGCCTAATCGGTGTAGCTTGAGTTATAAATAGTGTAACTAACACCACTTT
>NJDD01000822.1:22964-36171 GCA_002245505.1 Calephelis nemesis
TCTTTTTGTTTCTCACTTAAAATTAATTTTTTGGCGGGTGTTCTGTGATGCACGCCTCGCCGATGGAGTGCGTTTCTTATTGTTTGCATGCTGCAATCGTGCTGATTCGCGAACGTTGACGTGTTTGTGAACGGGCTTTATGCAAAAACATTAACAATTATCGTCACATCCTCTTCGGTTAGGGCTATAAGAGGACGAGCGCGAGGTCGGTCTGCAATTGATCCCTCGGCGGCATCTCGTTAAATCCAACGACGAACAGTCACCCGCTAAAAAAAAGCAGATTAAGGCTGGTAATTATATACAAAAAATATTGACTTACTATTACTTATACCTAATTCACTACTCTCTGAATGTCGGTTTCATTAGGTGTAGAATGACTTTTAAGACAATCGCAACGAAAATTTATAAGATATTGGAAGGCAAACAAGCAGACGGATTTCCTGACGGTAAGAAATTCACGCAGCCTAGAGAGACCAATGGTGGAAATGGTGCGTTGCCAACCTTACGCCGGGATGGTAGCAAAAGTAAGTTTACCGGATACCTTATCCTCCGAACCGGAACACGTCAACGGCAAGCGCTGACATTATGGCGGCAGGAGTAGGTAAGACGGTGGTACCAATTCGGGTGAGTCGCTGCGAGACTCTAACACCTAGTCAAATGTCACGGTGTTAGTGACGGTAAGCATATGCTCGCCTTTTACGAGCTGCCAGGCACAGAAAAGGCAGATGGTCTATTCTGCAAATTAGCCCAGACCGAAGGAGGTTGGCAGAGGCACAGCTAGGGCAAGACTAGCCAAAGACTCTAAGTCCTACATTGTGATTGGTGGCAAGCCTATCCTCAACCGGGCACATATCAAATCTTGGACAACATTATTTTTATTAGAAAAATACACATTTTCTGATTTTTTCGAAGCCGGGACCTAAAGAAGTCAAGTCAAACGCCGGACCGCTAGACCACAGAGCCTGTGTAACGCAATGATTTCGCAAGCATGTGTAACGTTATCTACCTAATTGATTCTGGTATGTAGGTAGGTAGGCATCGTCAAACATGACATAACCTTTTCACTCGTCGTTATTCAACATAATATACCTTATTGCCTGTATTACTGTTAATTACCAGATCTGAGACAGTAAAATATATTTTGTTTGTGTGTCTATTTACCTATTAACCTCTTATTTAAGTAGCTAGGTAAGAAGGGATGTTAATTTTAGCAGAGATTAGTAATTAGGTACTCTAGTAACAATAACTGCTGCATACCTATCTACTAGTCTAATATGGTAAAATATTCTAATGATATTCTATTCTAATATGATAGGTATCCACATTAAATGTAATAGTAGACACTTAGTTTCAAAACAAAAGTAAGTAGGTAGGTATCTTTCCTTAGATTCTAATGGAATCGGCGAGCACTGACATGATGACAAGATTCAAGCGTCTTCGTGAAACCTTACTACATTCCTACCTACCAGATAGGTAGGTAGATACCTAGCCAAAGAAAAAGTTACATTACTAATGTAAGTTAATTCGTTGAATAGGGAAACAGAAAGGCCAAACGCATCACAATAAAAAGTAAGAAGAAGTTTAGTGTGGAGCTGGTGGTTAGATTAATTAAAATTAATAAAAATAATCTTAATAAAGTTCTACTTACCAAAACATTTAACTCTTGCGATATCTGTAAAATGTTCCATCCTTCATGATGGAGAACCAGTATTTGGTTCCGCTCGTCCCTCGTCAGATTTAGGTGCATGATGTAAACAATACCTAGATAGGTAGCGCAGAAACAAAGTACCAAAATGTAAGGCACACAAGAGTCCGGAAAACTAGATACGGGTCAACGTTGACAGAGTCCGTGACGCGAAAAAAATTTCGTACCTATGTGAGAAAGCACAAATAACTGAGAAGCGTTAACAATGGGTGAGACACAGATTGCAACTGAAAAATCAATTGCAATTTCTGGTATTGTCTCCTGTTAAACAAATGTCTCTAATTGGCTTACCGGTATTGAGGGCGGGGTTACAATTTTTAAGTTTGATAAACGATTTTGTTTGAAAAGTGTATCAGCGCGAACTTTGCCGATAGTACCTTATTAAATACATTTTTTTTATAAATGTTAAAATATTTGCACACCAAAATATGGTAGAATATGTTATATACTTAAATATTTTTGTAACATCTCATTTACACACATATTTCCGCAAATAAATAATTTTCTTTCTTTCTTTCTTTTCTATTACAATCCGTCTAGTGCTTTTTGTTTTTTCTAATAGTTCATAATTTTTTTAACTTATCTTGACGGAATAATCGTGATGATCAAGGTAATTTTTTTTTTTTTAAATTAACAAGTGACGACGTGATACTAATAACTGTATATTTTTCAGGCTGGACATACGCGCTGTATTGGACCACCCGTTTGCAGAGCCTCTAGAGTCGGCCCAACACCCACACACCCAACACACACACCACTAACACACACTACCCCGCCGCCAACACAGCCAGATGATGAAGCAAGAGGCGACGTGTATGAGGAGGTGCCCTCACCCCCCGTGTAAGTAAACACTGATTTTCTAATTAAAGAGATACAATAATAATAAATAATACAATAGTAATAATAATACTTTGCAGCTGATTTTATTTTTCTTGTTGAGTAACATGGTTTTCTTGTTATAGGTTCGTAGAATATGGGTCAGTGGGTGAGGCGTCACCGGCCGTAGCTGGGAGTTCCCGTCATCCCGGCCGGATATCGAAAACTACCTGAACTAAGGTAAGCAAATATCAGTACAACATATACATATATATAACATATATTTTTTTTATATTAAGCAGACGGATTTTCTGATTCCTCGAAGAAATTAAGACACCTAAGGCGATAATGGCGCGTTGCCTACTTAAGGCCGGGCTGTTAGGCCTTGATAAGTTCATCCGCTAACTTACTTTCCGAACCGGAACACGTCAAAGGACCCCGAACCACGGGTATTTTGCAACCTCTTTATTTACATTTTAAAATTTGTTACAGGCAGTGATTCTAGTTCAGGTGAGGATGACGAGGACGCGGAAGAGTGGTTGGAGAACCACTTTGGCGTACGATTAACACGTATTACGAGACGCCAGTTGACCCCATCCTAGAAGACCCAGCCACAGCCACCGCCACCGTCGCCTCCACCGTCGTCGTCGCCACCACCACCGACGCCGCCACCGCCACCACAACCACCACCACCACCAACCCACTAGGTGACCCCGTAGCCCCTTTGGGCTTGTTTGATTTTCATTGGGAAGCGTTCCCTAGCGTCTCGATTCAAGCTGAATCGAGGAGAGAACGCTTCACACAAATTAATACTGGACAGGTCACTCCATGTGTCGACCCCTATGAGATATTCACATCCATATGGGATACGCAGATTACGGAGCACATCGCTTCGAAGACCAACAAATATGTCGAACAGGTAGTCAGCCAGCTTCTCAGGGAGAACAACCTCCATCCCAACAGCCGCATCAACAGATGGCGTGAAGCCACTGTTGATGAGCTGTACACGTTTTTCGCAATCGTGTTGGCGATGGGGGTCGTTCTCAAAACGAAGATGGAGGAGTACTGGTGTACCATTTTAGACGTATTTTGTACTCCTGGATTCCGTGCTAACGTGTCGTATAATCGTTTTACCTTGCTAGCAAGGTTCTTGCATTTTAACGACAATAACTGTGGCGCCGAAGCGAAGCTTTTCAAAATTGCGCCAATATTAACTCATTTAAATACTAATTTCAGACAATGTATGCGTTATTACAAAACATCTCATTGGACGAAAGTCTTCTAATGTGGAAAAGTTGGCTTGATATTAGGCAACTCGTTCCCAACAAAGCTGCAACGATGGAGATCAAAACTTGAGATCTGTGAATCGCAGACTGACTATTTAATACAAAGCCGTTCCCACCCTTTTTCATAGTTTTACAACTACACTAGGTCCTTTTGTCGCGTATATTGTTATTTTTTTGGTGAGTTTTAAGAATTTTCAGAACAATGATTTTGTATCAAGACATCGTGTTTTTTGATTATTTTTGATTTGCAAATATCATTACAATTCAGAATGTAAATTAACGTAATGTAATTTTGAGAAAAACTCAAAAATATCGGACTATCTACCCAAGACTGCAATTTTCATGTGTTTCTTAGATCTTGTTAATAAGTATTCTACTAAATATTTATAATATCTGAGAATGTTATTATCAAGAACAAAGTCCAAAGTTTGCGATAACTTATAATCATGATCACTTTAACTTCTAAATACGTTTGAGATGAAGTTATAAAATACACCATTTTGTAAATGGTTTCGGGTGACGCAATACGGCGTAATTTGTTGTTGACATTGTGGTGTCAAAAAATAATAACAAAAAAAGGTCTGTACAGACCTTTTTTGTTATTATTTCTGGTTAAGTGTGTCATTGTGTTGAAAATAAAGTAAAAATTTTATTTAAAATAATAACCTTTTTTGTCGAACAAACTGGGAAACATTCGCTATACGCACTTTCCCTTACAAATTTTCGGAAGCTATCGAATTGAATACACAACAGGTATACATTATTACTTAGCTTAGTTATCAGGGATCCTAAAAACATACATGTTTATTTAGAAAGATATCGTCGTTTTTCCGATTTGTCGTCATTTTCCGCAAAACGTGTGAGCGGTTTGGCGCCTAAATCGCTTTTGTTTGGACTGTACACTGGTTAATATATATTAAGATAACGCTCTCTACCATTCGGCAAGAGTCAAAAAATACCAACAACCAGCTGGAACAACCAGCAAATAATAGATTTGCTTTAAAGCAAAGGCAAATCCATGGACATGACTTATTTAAAAAAAGAATTATTAATGAAAGTTGCCGAATTCGCCCCACAATATTATAATAAATATTTAATAAATGAAACTGCCAAACGTAATGGAATTACAATTTTTCGCCTGCCGCCTTACCATTGCAAACTTAACCCAATTGAATTAGTGTGGGCCCAAATAAAAAATTGTGTTGGTGACAATAACTCCACGTTCAAAATGAGTGACGTAAAAAAATTATTATATGACGCAATAGGATTAATAGAGGCTAATCGTTGGAAGAAGTGCTGCGACCACATGATACGAGAAGAAAATACCATGTGGCATTTGGATGACGTTCATGGAACACGGAGAACAAAATTCTTTCATAATAAATGTAACTGAAGAGTCTAGCGATACTGAATAGTGGTTTAAATAATTTTAAGACAATTTTTTCCATTAAATATAATTAAATGTTTAAAAAAAATGTTTCTACTTTTACTCCACTGTGAATACACCTTTATCCTGTAGTTGCACAGATAACTCACTATTTTCTTAACGCGAACGGACTATAGTGCCATGCCATCCCAGATGATGCTTACTGGAGTAGCCCGTCTTCCAGCTTTGGATGTGCCTAAGTTTAGTCTTAGTTTAGTTTTAAATAAAATGCAGGATGTAGTAGAAGGATTTACACTTGACAGAAAGATAGATATATCAAAGTCGTCATGTGTAGTGTGCTATGTAGGTAAGCAAAATCGTCTACCGTTTCCACAGAATGGTAATAGAAGCTCAGAATTATTGCAAATAGTGCATACAGATCTTTGTGGATGCTGATGCAGAACACTTTTCTTGATGGATCTAAATATTTCATTATATTTGTTGATGATTTCAGTCGAATGACTTTTTTATTTATTTTCTGAAAACTAAGTGTGAAGCTTTTAAGCATTTTTAACAGTACAAAATGAAAGTTGAGAATCAGTTGAATTGCAAAATTTCTAACTTTGCGTAGTGACTATGGCAAGGAGTTTTGCAATGGAAATTTTAATGATTTTCTCTAAAGAAATGGTTTATTTCATCAAAAATCAAATGCTTACACACCCGAACAAAATGAGTTAGCAGAGCGATTCAACAGATCAATCATAGAAAAGGCAAAGTGTCTTTTTTGCTGGGTTGGACAAAAAGTTTTGGGCTGAAGCCGCCCATACTGCAGTATACTTACAAACTAGAATTGCAGCTTCTGCTCTTAATGGAAATCTTCCGTTCGAGTTCTGTACAGGTAAGAAACCAGGTGTCAGTCACTTGCGTGTTCTTGGAAGTATAGTCATGGTACAAACGAATTCACTAGCGGTGTTCCATTTAACAAAATGTTTCTTTGAACAGCGACATACATCTTAGCTCCACCCACAAATCTTTGGATCCAATTAGAAAAATGGAGTACTTGACTACATTGCGTTTACACAAATCATAGTATTCCATATCAATCGCTCCCTAGCATGTCCGATGCTTTACGTTTGTTTCATTGATCCCGTTTTTATGACCATTGCTATTGTCCCCGACTGCGATCGTACTTAAAATTTGATCTGTGCTTCGTAAAAGGATATTCGTAAAGGATCATTAAAGAAATGCTATACCTAAAATTTGTATAATAATAAATATAAAACGGTGATAATGGACTCCTACCTAATTAATATTTTGACAAACTCGATGAATATTTTTTTGTTATATCGGATTGTGTTAAAATAAGCGATAATGAACGGTCTATTCCCATTTTCCCCCGAATGCTTTCCCCCGAATGGGGGAAATTGGGAATTTTTGTCGCATCTTCCCCCGAATTCAAAATCGGGGGAAACTGGGAACAAAATCGTCCCGAAATCCCCCGAAATATTATTTAATTTATTTATTTACTTGTCTACTGGTATTCATGAAATAAACTTCAGTATTTAACAGTTATGATTAAAACAAAATTTAAAAATAATAAAATAAAAAATGAATGTGATTAAAATAATAAAATAAAAAATGAATGTGATTAAAATAATAAAATAAAAAATGTATTTTCCATTCTGATAGTGTAGCGACTCTTTTACTTATTAGAAATTAACAGTTGTAACTAGCAACAAATAAAGTAATGTTAAACAGGTTTCAGACTTCTATCTAAAATCAAAGTATCTTTTCGACCATATCCCCGAAGAGCTAGGCAGAGGCATAACCCACGACTAGCTGAAGACACTAAGTCCCACAATGTGAAAGGTGATAAGTCTATCGCCAACCGGGAACATATCCAATCCCGAATTACCTTTTTTTTATTAGAAACTTGAAAAAATCAAATGTTCTTTTTGTTGTCCAACCCGGGAATCGAACTCAGGACCTCATGCAGTCAAGTCCAACACGTGGACTCGTTCGGGGGAAACTGGGAATAGACCATGACCGGTTTAATGAACGTATCATTTATGTAATGATTAGTTGTTTTTTTAAGATTAATGTATTTATTAGATAAACAATTAAAATAAACTAACTGTTAATTGGATAATCTCATTGTATTATTTTCTGTTATTTTTACGATTGTTATAAAATTGGTAGAAACTATTTAAATAAAAATTTTGATAAGTATAATTTGTGAATCGTTTCAGTTAATTAGTTTATGTAATTATGAAACTAGGGAGTCGGTTTCTCGAATATAAAAAAAAACTTTTAGTTTATGAAACTTCTTTTGTGACTTAAACTGTATATTTTATTATCTTAAATAAATGGTTTTATACAAATTTTCAACTAAAATTATTTGTTGTAGTGCTAATACAGCTATTTGTTTTCAATGTCTTTAATACTCTGCTTTTAAAGTTCGTGACGAGAGTTAATAATATTCTCTTTTCGCATTTTTAAGGTATAAGCAATCGGCTCAGTGGTCTAGCGGTCCGGTAATGGATTTGATTTCGTGAGGTCCCGGGTTAGATACTAGAGTCCGAAAACACCAAGATAATAAGTTTTTTCAATTTTCAAATAAAAACTACGTTGTTCGGGATTGCGTAAATTTTTGTTTTGAATTAATTATATCAGATCACTCCAAAACCCACTTTTTCTAACTAATGGCAGGTAAGAAACTAACTTTGTCATTACCTACCATAACATGGCCACGTTACGGCGTAAAGAAAGAACTCCTGAACAGATAGACCAACTTTGCTAATTCTTTTTTGTGTCAATTATTGTAAGGAGAAGGATAAACGATGAAGAAAAATCAATACTCCTAGTTATTAGGACAAGTCTGTCTAGCTCACCGCAAGTATCTTCACGTCCATATTCCCAAAGAGGTAGGCAGAGGCACAACCAGGGCACCCACGACTAGCCGAAAACACTATGTCCCACAATGTGATAGGTGACAAGCCTATCCAAAAAAATCAATACCAAGGATACCAGATGACTAGGTGAGTGCTTGGAATCTTTCTTAGTCCACATAATTTTTCCTAGTCTTAAATTTTTTTAACTTTTTTTAATTTGTTTTTATTTTTATTTTATTTTTTACTGTGTGTATAATTCACATTATAATTTCACAGTGTTTTATTAATTGTTAGTGTAAGTTTTTAGTAGCTATTTTATTCTAAAACGTTTAATTAAATTATCAAAAATTTTTCATCCAACGAATTCACGTACGCCGAGTCCAGACCCTAGAAGTAATAACAGACAAGACTTAATAGACGAACATCGTAATTTTAGTTCTATTAGCAAAATCAAAATGTCAGATAAAATGAACAGTATCTTTAAAGCCTTAAGGGTTGTACCAGACTTTGACGGAATCCCCCACGACTCATTTTATTAGCTTATGTGACAGAATTGTGATGACTTAGAACATTTATCTCTGTTAAATGGAATACTAAATAAAATTTCCGGACCTGCCGCGAGATGAATAAACTCTCAAGGCATATTCGGCACTTGAAACGGTATACGTAGTGCTCTGATAAATAATTTTGCGGATCACCGCGACGAAACAGCATTATATAATGACATGTCAATGCAGTCCTAGGGCTCTAGTACACACCAGGAGTTCTATTAACGTTGTCAAAATTTATACAGCACTATAGTTACGTATATAACATTAAATGAATCCCTGCCTATCTCTATTGAAGCAAGTAGAACATTATACAGAAAACTAACGTTAAAATGTTATTTACGAGGACTAAAAAACCCCTAGGATCCAGGATCCACTATATGCGGCCGGAGTCAATGGAAAAAGTCCTTGAATAAGTTCAATAAGAGTTTAATACTTAATACTTGCAACAAAGAAATTAGGGAGGATCTGGTAACAAGGATTGGCAACTTAATGACAGTTTCAATTCGAACAAATCTTTTAACAGTGACCAGATAAATTCTTATAATTATAAACCAATAGCTAACATGCCAGGATTTTCACGACAGGCTCCTGCTTCTCACTATCCTTTCCCTACATGGAGACCACCAATCAATCAACCGGCTAGAATCCAACATCAAGGCCTATCACGCACTCAACAAATGTTCGGTGCACCCCCACCTGTGTAAAGGTAAAAAGTGAAAAAAATATCTTATGTAAGTACATATTTACTTTCAAACATATCAATAAGTGTGCTCACTTGTGAATTAATGGTGGATATGTTCAACACAGGATGTAAGTAATGGGAAAAGGTATGTAAATTATTATTGTAAATAAGTTTGATTCGAAAATTGTAGCACGTCTAAATTTACTATAAATTAGGTACCTACCTACTTTAATTAATTAATATGTTATTTGTTGCGGTAACAAATTTGCCTATCAACATTATTTGGTATCCTATTTATTACCTTCTTTGCAACTGTGAAATGTAATGATAAAATTAATTTAATTAGTCCAAATTGCCAATTTCATAGAAAATACGTAGGTACGCTAGGTAAAACCTGTACGAAATACTCGTATAGCCATAAGCAAGGTAACGCTGCCGTCAGCTGCGCGTCGTCTTGCGGTCATTAAACTTGAGCGCTTGAATAGTCAATTTTTATATTGCTATATTTTATTTATTTTAAGCCTAATTTTTTTTTAATATTTTTTACTGATTCAGTTAAATATTTAGAATATCCAGCCAAAATTTCGAGCACTAATTTGAAAAGACCTTATATATTACGTAGGTGTGTTGCTGACCGGTGGGTGAGGTATTAGGCCTATTCTGCAAATCTGAAGGCTACCCTACTCTGAGGACTGAAACATGATACTGTCATTATGGTGGCAGGAATAGGTAAGGCAACGAGCACGACTGCATTCCACCAGCTATGTTCTATTCTTGTTGGTAATGAGTTTAACCGGTCTAACTACGTTTTTTAAATATCTTTATTTTAGTCTTCTTCGCAGTGAAATCTTTTATTTATTATTTCTTTATAATAATTTTCCAGAACTGTGATCAGTATTTGTTTTTGATGGTACAGACATCATGCTACTCTACGATATTGTTGTTTATCCACATTTCCTCTTACAGACCTAAAACCGACTAGGGAATACCACAGCGTTAACGTTGCATGTCATTGTATCACTGCTAATATTAATTGTACTGTTGGTTTAATACACAAAACGGTTGAATTAGCAGAAAGAATTATTAATGAGTTTAGTGTTTTATGATCATAATCATCGTATCATTTGGGTACTCGTAGTATCATTTTGGTTTTCTACATAAAATATTGTAATATTAGGTACTCTTTTCTTAGTGAAAATGTTAGTCTTTCTTTAGATTTACCTGATTTCAACAAAATTGAATTTAGTTATTCAAAATTAGTAATAAATCGTCAAAGAAAGATATACTTATGCAAGACCCTGCATAAAGCGGTGGCGTTATTACTCAAGCTCATTTAATGAGATTTGGAAATCCAACGAGGAAATACATGATACACTAATTTCTTCATGATTATGTCATTTGTTCAATTTCACTGATCAAAACTACAATCATCGTTTTTCTGGATGACGTCGAAACTCATAACGTTACTCATAAAGCTGTTTCATTTTATACTCGTATTTGACCGTCTGTTACTGGCAAAACTGCTGAAATGTCTATTGTCTGGATTTTATTCAAATATTATTATTTTAGTACATTATTATATTTTAGTACATTATTATTTTAGTACATTAATTAAAGTACTTTCCGAAATTGAATTAACGAGTAATTTAACATCTAATTAATATTGTTGTGTGAAAACTGGAGTTATAGTTTAGTCGTGAACATAAGAAAATGGATATAAGAAAAGTAAGTAGATTGTTTCATACTCAGACAACTAATCACCAATGAAAGTATTTATTACTGTTTAGATGATAGATGAGCACGAGTCGGAGCTATGTAATTACCTATAAAATTGATATTGTATTTTATTTTTATAGGAAAAGGGAAACCCCTCACCATAGGAGAAACCAAACACCTGCTGGATCTGGTAGAGGGCAGCAAATTTATAGTATCCAAAACGACAAATGTCTCCAACAATAAATTAATAAACGAAGAGTGGTTTCATATTACGGTACAATTTAATGCTACTGCTCACTGTCCGAGGACTCCACAGCAGCTGTGTCTCAAGTGGGAGAATTTAAAAAAAATGCTCGCAAGCACAACACTAGAGTCAGAATGAATCTGCTTAAGTGACCAGAGACCTGAGTGTATTGGCCACATGTAGTTTTCACTTACCATCGCGTTTACATTTTTAACTCAAATTTGTATAGGGTTTTGAACAGCGCCTCTAGTGGTCACTATAGCAAACTTTATTGCTAGTGTTATGGCCAAAAACGCAAAACTCGGTGAAACGTGACGGCTTTGTCGACGTATTTCGTCTATTTTGCGAGTGTTTTGGCAGTTTTAATTAGAAACGTGCGTTTATGTTATTCGAATACGCCAACGCGGTAGTTTATTACTGTCAAGTTCTTTCGATTCAAGTGAGAAATGAAAACTTGAATTCCAATTTTTTAAGTATTCCAAATAAGTTAATATTAATTACTTAATTATTGTCTTCAAAGTGATTTAGAAATATAAAGTGATGTCTGCTCGAGACAGAGTTTCGAAAATGATATCGTTTGTCTAAAAAGCTTTTCATTTTCTTGAACTTGACTTCCTTAAAATCTTCTCGACAAGTCATAAAGAAAAGGTAAGTTATAAATATCAGCAACTTTATTTATTTTTAGTGACTTAAATTAATGTATAGTAAGTTCTAACAATTTACTTTAAGAGGAGGCTCCCTAAATTTTATGTTACTTTGCATTAACATTATGAAACCGTCACACATACAATCAAAATGGAACTTTAATATATGATTTATTGGATCTTTTTTTTTCCATGTACAAGACAGTTACGTAATTGTAACATTTTCGCTCGATTCATTTTTTATTCAAAAATCATGTCTTTTTTAAAGATTATTACCCTTTTTTTCAAGATGGCTTGGCTTTATGTCTAAATAAATGTTAACAGTAAGAAAATATAGTTTACTATCCTGCCACAAGATATTTTTTCTCTAGATCAATTTTTACTTTAGTTATAAGCAAAATAAGAATTGAGACTTATTTAGTTTCGAGCTTGAACGCGATCAAAAAGCGCACGCGGTATTCAACTTTATAGCGGTTGTGTTAGCGTCTAGCACCATAGCGGTCTAACCGATCTCTCAGTGCCGCGCTGAGCGCCGTCGTGGGTGGGTCTGTTTCGCGCGCTGGTGCGTCCATTAGGTTTTTTATTTTAGAGTTATTTTAATAAAATTCATATTATAACGCTATACAATGGGAAACAAAGATAATAAAAGATATGTTCAGAAGAGAAAGAAAGTAGAACGTTTGAAAAATATTGCAAGAATCATGAGAGAAGCAAAGCAGTAAGTATTTTTTTTATTATGTAGGTACTTATATATCATTTTAAAGAAACGTTTAATCTAAAGTATAAATTGTATGACACAGTCATGTCGATATGCATACAATTTTATACTTAAGGCTATGGTAATATGGTACTATTTTCAATGGAGCTCCTGTAACCTAGCGCGTGAGTTCAAGGCCAGTTGCGTTGGAAATTGTAAGAACATAGAAAGCTATGGAGACGATTTGATTATTATAAATAAAAGTAGTATAACAATTGTGTTGTTTTTGCTTATATTTTTTGACATTTATAGAAGGTGTAATTTATTTAATTATTTAAATTTAATTAAAATTACACTTTCTTTATTATTAATTTTTGAAGATGTCATTCGTCTCGACGTAGCAATTGGAAGTGGACGTGTGCTAAAAGTTCTCTTAATTTTTCGTCACATTTGCAAAATAATTTCAATTTTAAAGTTTAGTGGTATAAGTGTTAAATTTGAATAAAGTGTTACCGTGGAAAATTACTACATGGTTAAATCCAAATATATCTATCTCTGTTTGGCGTAGCATCTCCGAGCCGTAACTGAAGGGTGCACCCCCGCGGGAGT
>NJDD01000824.1:32450-54204 GCA_002245505.1 Calephelis nemesis
ACTTAAAGTTTCAATTCAATATGATATTTATTTGATGCGGTGTACCAACATGACATTGTCATTTAATTAACGTCAAATATATAATTGGTGACTGCCCGGTTCCTATATTCAAGAAACGAGTCGTTTTGATTACGAACGGTAGTATTTTGTACGCTTAGTAAGATTACTAACAACGGTTGCTCGTTTCCGACTGTTAATTCTAAACATTTTTTGAAAATATTGGTAACGCTCCGTTACTTTTGAACAAACTACGAATGGTTTAGCTGACGGATTACGATTCGTTGATTATAGGAACCGGGCAGTCGGTGCATCAGAGGCATAGAAGATGTTGTATAAGGAATAAGGACGTCAAATAATTAGCTTGTACTTTTGTAGGTAATATAGGTTTGTCCATAAACATAACACAAAAATAAATAAAAGACAACTGATCTATCTGACTGATATTATAGTTTCTCAAGTCTTTCATTTGGTCGGAAATCTAAAACCTTTTTATATATAATAATGACAGTAATGGTTCTGAACAAATAGTACTTTCACCTTCGTCGAATAATCACATACATCATTAGCGGGATGTTAGAAAAACGTCATTTGACACCCACGCGACAAGGACGCTAATTGTTAGTACACGTTAAGTCAATTTTATAACTAGTAGTCGCCCGTTGGTCGAAATTCGATCATAATAAATTTTTATTTGTTATTGATAAGAACGCCATCTTCATTTCTCAAGACCAACTACTTTGTTTCCAAACTTTTTAGTGCGCCATCTGTGATCTTTTGTCGTTATAAATATATTTGTGCGTGTCAAATGTATGGTAGTGTGGGTAATGTTTTATTTATTGATTTAATGTAAGTATTTTAAAAGCATTATTATTGAAAAATATTAGCGTTCTGCCAAATTTGCCAAATTTAATGTTCCTGCGTCAGCACAATTTTCGTAAAAAGGGGTCCAAAGTTTTTGCTTCACGTATTGATATATATATTATCTTCTAACTACGTCCACGTTGCTTAAGATCGCGGTTATATGATAGAGATGCATCAGTGACATTGTTACCTTCCAATAGAAAAATTGTCTTCAGTAGAGTCGTCTGACTAATTTCTTTAACTTTCTTCAGATTTCGTATAATTCACACTAGATAATGTACATGTAAAGAAATGTTTTGCAAATAACCGAGATAATGCTTGATATCGTGACGTCACGTTATATCGACTGTACTGGAACAGTGAGCTGCGATAACATAATGTATAACAATGAAAGTGTTGCAATGTCACCGAGACTATGCCATTTTCTTTGTCCTATATTTCACTTTTTCTATATCCCTCAGTATTTCTATACGAACACGAATTAGACAGAAATTATTGTTAGGCACATTTAGGCGAAAAGTTAGGCAAAAAAAGGTTATTAAATATTGTTAGACAAAAGTAAAAGTGTTAAGTTTTGCTATGTTTTTTATTCGCCTAAATCATATGACAATAGTTGCCTTAAATCTGAATGCCTTTAGACTTACTTTCAAATTAAACGGGTTATACCTTTTTAACCATGTTATTTACTTATTATTATTTACTGTTATTTAACAGACTCTGTTACTTATATGTCAAGTGTCTTGTGTCACTTAAGCCAAACTTCATACAAAATTCGGGTTTGCTATTCATATTTGGAAGATCCGCCTCTTATTACGTAGTATTTATGTACTCTATGGTTAGGCATATAACCGTTTTGTCTTTCTTCTTCCATAATGTTTTTTTTTCCGAACCATAAATTAGTTTACAATATCTCTTATTATAACCTAGAACAACATATTGATACTTATCATATATATGTTGGGTACAGCTTAATTTTATATATGTTATGGACGCGGGACACCAATAACATTTATAAGTAAACATTTACACAGGTTCAAGGGAACTAAACCTACAAATGTATACCTTAAATCGTAAATAAGATTTATACAAATACCCAATTAATCTTCTATAAAATTTGTCAGGGCAAGTAGCTTTGTGTATGTGCGTGTGTGCATATGTTGGCGTATGTGTAATTGTTTATTATGCTAGTTTATCTTAATGTAAGTAATACATATAACTGTGAAATTTAATATATAAAAATGAAAAAAAAAATGTTTAAATGTTGCGTTTCCTGATTTACGCAGACGATGAGGTTCATTTTCATTCATACAAAACATCTGTCAGCTGTCTTTAAGAAATTCGTTTAGTGATTACTTTTCTAGTGCTATGAGAATTGTATTTCTGAATAATTGTACATCTTTTACATTTATTTTTCACGTAAACTTGTATTAATATTTTTTTGATTGTACTTTGATTGATTTAAAATGGTGTTTTTTTTTTATTGGGAAAACTAGAAAAGATTTAGCGTGTTTCGTGTTGGATTAAAAATGAATATCACGCACCAAATTACACGATGGAGTAATACACACAAATAAAATATAACAGCAGGTAGCGGATAAAGTGTTTTAGAAATGAAAACACGATTTTGTAATACTATAAAGTAAAATCAACTCCAAATTTCATAGGTGGCAAACCTATTACCAACCAGGCCCTTATCCGAGTTTCGGACAAAAGTGTTTTTATTAGAAAGCTAGCTGCCCGCCCCGGCTTTGCACGGGTATAAAATTTACATATACACCTTCTTCCTCTTCAATCACTTTATCTGCCAAAAAAAACCGCATCAAAATCCGTTGCGTAGTTTAATGATTTAAAAGCATACACAGGGACAGAGGAAACGACTTTATTTTATACTGTGTAGTGATTGTATTAGAAAATTAAAAAAAAAAATCTTGTTCGATCTGGGAATCGAACCACTAACCGCTTACTAGACCACAGAAGAGATGGTACAGTGGTTGATTAGAATTCTGAAGTTTTGCGTCTTATTTCGGCAATATTAAAATTGCTCACCGCGCCTATCTTTGAAGTAACGACGGAATCGAAATATTGTATTATTATTCACGATGTGGTAGGTGCAGTACAAGAATACGTGATGAGATATTAATTAGGAATAACAAACACGTGGTGAATATAAATATTATTACTAGCGGTCCGGGTGTTGGACTTGACTGCATGAGGTCCCGGGTTCGAAGCCCGGGTCGGCCAACCAAAAGCAAATTGGATTTTTCCAATTTTCTAATAAAAAAAAATGTTGGTCGGGATTGGAAATGTGCCCGGTTGGCGATAGGCTTGCCACCTATCACATTGTGGGACTAAGTGTCTTCGGCTAGTCGTGGGTGCCCTGATTGTGCCTCTGCCTACCTCTTCGGGGATATGGGCGTGAAGATACTTTTTTTTAAACACATAATACCTATAGTTGATGTTAAGTTAGGTTTTATGATATTGGAAGGCAAACAAGCAGACGGATTTCCCGATGGTAAGAAATTCACGCCGCCTAGAGACACCAAAGGTGGTAATGGTGCGTTGCCAACCTGAGGCCTGGATGCTAGATCTCGAGCAAAAGTAAGTTTACCGGCTACCTTACCCTCCGAACCGGAACACGTCATGACGTTATGGCGGTAGGAATAGGTAAGGCGGTGGTACCTATCCTTGTGAGTCGCTGCGAAACTCTACCACCTAGTAAAATGTCATGGTGTTAGTGACGGTAAGCCTATGCTCGCCTTTTACGAGCTGCCTGGCACAGAAAGGCAGATGGTCTATTCTGCAAAGGAGCCCGGACCAACACGGGGTAATTCCCAAAATTAATTTCTATTTTTCTACTTTTGCGTGGAAATCTTAATGCCGTTCAAAGAATAAATGTACTTACCAACTTTACTATCTTATGTTTTAATCCAAGTTACACTCTACATGTGTGCTATATTTCATGAAAATCGGTTTAGCAATTTTTGCGTGAAGGGGTAACAAACATTCAAACTTTCGCATTTATAATAATAATAGGATACAAGTGCTTAATTTGAAATCGGCGAAACCGCAGGTTATTCTTGTTGGTCGGCAAAAAATAATAGAAAAGCGCATTAAAACCGACTCTAATAAAAATATTTCATCAGGTTATTTTTTTGAAACATAACTAATGAATCCGAAATGGTCCCACTTATCTTGACGACCTCTCCATGGGGTCTCAAAAACCACTGTTCATTTAACACACATAAAACTGACATGGGACCACCTGGGAATCATGACCTATATTTCAAAACAACGAACCATCGCAATCGATTTGTTATTGGCAGATCTATCGAGTAATACAAATACAAAAAAAAACTTTTTTAGAATTCCTTAGCCAAATCGTCATGCCTGTCTGATAGCCCGTATGTTGCAGCCATTTCTTATTCGAAACTATAAGACCTATGCTGTTGAAAGTTTTTTGCCGACCAACAAGAATAACCTGCGGTTTCGCCGATTTCAAATTAAGCACTTGTATCCTATTAATATTATAAATGCGAAAGTTTGAATGTTTGTTACTCCTTCACGCAAAAATTGCTAAACCGATTTTCATGAAATATAGCACACATGTAGAGTGTAACTTGGATTAAAACATAGGATAGTTTTTATCCCGAAAAATGTTTCAGTGAGACCATTAACCAGGCGAGTAACGCCGCGGGCAACAGCTAGTAATGAATATATTTATTGATATTATCTAGCTTAGTCACAAATAGATGCCGAAGTTCTAGAAAAATTAGTCACAACCTACACCTACACTTCGATGGCGTCTCTGGGCTATGTTTTGATATAATATCGTCTATCCGCAGTCGAATTTAGGAATGTAAAAATTGAGATTTTTTTATGATATTAGAAAGCAAACAAGCAGACGGATTTGCTGATGGTAAGAAATTCACGCCGCCTATAGGCGGCGGGAATTTCTTCTATTGTCTATAGACAACAAAGGTGGTCATGATGCGTTGCCAACCTGATGTTAAGCCTCGAGCAAAAGTAAGTTTACCGGCTACCTTACCCTCCGAACCGGAACAGGTCGACGGCAAGTGCTAACGTCATGGCGGCAGGAATAAGTAAGGCGGTGGTACCAATCCAGACGAGTCGCTAATAATACTCTACCACTTAGTAAATTAGGAGAATTGTTGAAGTATCCGTCGTAAGTAATATCAGTACGATACCCTGATTGGTGGATCACATTTCGCATAATATTTGAGGCCTGCTATTGGTTGAAATTATTATCAGCAACTTATTTATTTTGATTAATATTATTTGATTTGTTCTCTCTGTAATCTTCAATCAGAATAAATTATCGATAGTGGCAAAACGCTCTCTGAGCCTTTTGGTTTTGCCCTACTATTTGCCACTTAACCGAAGGAAGGTGGGTAGCACTTCGGTTTAGTTGTAGTTTACCGTACCAAGTAATTAACAATAAAACCAGAGGACTGTCTCTTATTTAAGGCCAAACCTCCACTTGGTGCTAGTTTCTATTTACAGGAAAGTCTGTAGGTCTTAGGTATTAAACAGAAAAAAAGTCTTCGTTACGACCGGTTTAATTTAAATAATTTACTGAGACATATAAATGTAAACTTACATAGATTTTCATACATCATTTTAGAAATTTTGGAATCACACAAATTATGCCCTTAACAAACCAAATCGGTCCAGCTGTTTTCGAGTTTCAGCAAGACTAACGAATAGCAATTTATTTTTACTAGTGGTCGCCTATTGGTCGAAATTCGACTATAATACATTTTAATATCTTGTTGATAGTAACGCCATTTTCATTCCTCAAGACCAACTGCTTTGTT
The DNA here is from genome assembly GCA_002245505.1 of Calephelis nemesis. Taxonomy (NCBI): domain Eukaryota; kingdom Metazoa; phylum Arthropoda; class Insecta; order Lepidoptera; family Riodinidae; genus Calephelis; species Calephelis nemesis. Next base: position 38,147 of record NJDD01000824.1, read on the forward strand.
TCATAACTTTAATAGTACATCATCAATATACTCGTATTTGTTTGTGTGTGTCAAAAGCATGGTAGTGTGGGTATTGTTTTATTTTTTGATTTAACGTACTTTATGCGCATTATTATTGAAAAACATTAGCGTTTTGCACTTCTCCTACATATAAACTATAAGTGTGCTAAGTTTTATGCTCCTCCGTTAGCGCAATTTTCGTAAAAAGGGGTCCAAAGTTTTAGCATCACGTATTAATATATATTATATTATTATCTGATTATGCTATTAAAGATGCAATACACGAATAGGTTATGAGTTAATAATTAAGAATACACACGCGGTGAATATTAATATATCACACATATCATTGCTATGATGGGGATAATGTTTAAAATTGTAATTGTGTTAGTGCTACATATTGTATGTTAGTATTGTATGTTATTTTCTTAAAGATGTAAGGTAATAAAGCACTGTTTTTAACCAACTAGTTTAGAATAAGAGATTATATTTTTATGTGTATGTCTGTAGATTTTTGTGTTATCTGCTGCAACCTAAATCTAGAATGACAACATATGAGGTAGGTAACGTTAGAATCATCTTAATAGTGCGAAAGTACCCATTGTACTTAAAAAAAAATAAAAAAACCTTTTCTTCTACAAAACTCATCATATTATTGGATATTGAAAATCAAAATTCAATTCTATTAAAAGACAAAATCAAAAGCCCTTCGTTTTTAATTTTCGTTTTCTGTCATGTTTTTTTTGTTTTTAAATTTTGCAATTTTATTGCTTGCTCTCTAAAAGACGTTCTAGACGCTTGTAAACATGCCTTCCAGTAGAATTATGTATAGATGGCTCATAATGAGTGATTTAATTGTAACCAAAAATGCAGATTACTGTTCAAGTCCAAAGTCCACCCGATCCTGTATCTGAATTACACATCCGGGTAGACGTTGCAGTACATTTTAATTTATTTGTTCCCAAAAAAACTTTTTATGTACGGAGAACGGAGTACCTTGAGGCAATCCTTTGCTGTGTTATTCTTAAGTATTTCTTACCTCGTCCAAACCATTAACTAGAAAAGAGCATACACATTTTGAGTCGACAACGTATCTGTGATACTTCTTATGTTGTAGATGTCCGTCGACGGCGGTGATTACTTTTCGTCAGGTGACCCACTTACATGTTGGCCAACTTTTCTGTAAAATAAAATAATATTAATAAATATTCTACTATATTAAAATAGGGTAGTTCTGTTTTTATTATGTGTTATATAAAAAAAAATCCCTGCACAATTTACACAAATTGAATCTAACTCCAAAGTAAGGGGGCGTCCATAAATTACGTGAGGTGTTTTTTAAAATTTTCTGAATGGTGAGATATTGTGAGATTTTATTCAACCGCCTCCCCCATCCCCCAATATCACGTGAGATTTTTCAAAATGTGGGTTTCTTATTTAAACGTGTTGGATTCTTACAGCAAAAATGAATAAAGTTATTTTTTTTTAAATAAGTGAATGGTCTTCATTGTATTACAATTACGCTTAATATTAAATCTTAAGCATGTACCTACAGTATGGATGAAATGGAACAAAATTGCATATTTTTTTGTCATTGAAATAACCTCTCCCCAACGTAAGATTACCCCCTCCCCCCTTAAACATCTCACGTAATTTGTGGACGCCCCCTAAGCAATTTATATGCTTGTGTTTTGGTTTGAGTCAACGATACGAATACTTAGACATACTTAAACAGGTACCGGAATAAATTTAATAAACACCTAGACCTGGTAATGTAGACGTTTAAATGTTCATCACACAAATGCCTGCCCCGTCGGGAATCGAACCCGAGCCTCGCGGTTAGTCGGTGTAGTTAGGCGTGTACGCTAGCCATTCGACCAACGAGTCGGTCTTGTTATTGGAATAAATTTATTACTAGGATTTTTTTTTCGCAAAACCATCTCGAATTGGTGTAAAATTCTAATTGCTGGTGTTAATGTTTAGGAATCTTTCTCAGTTATTTTTTTATGATAAAGGAAGGCATACAAGCACGCGGATTTCCTGATGGTAAGAAATTCACGCCGCCTAGAGACTCCAAATGTGATGATGGTGCGTTGCCAACCTGAGTCCGAGATGTTAGACCTTGAGCAAATGTAATTTTACCGGCTACCTTACCCTCCAAACTGGAACACGTCATGACGTTATGGCGGCAGGAATAGGTCAAATGTCACGGTGTTAGTGACGGAAAGCCAACGCTCTCCTTTTACGAAAAATTCATAAGATCACAATTTTATCTGTATTTTATGTAGATAGATTTATTATATTACATGTTCCAAAATTATGACCAGTCGCTTCAGAACAATAAAATTTACTCATACTGTAATATTTCGTGGTATATAATCCGGTTATCATATAGTTCGCTGAAGATGCTTGGGTATAATATAACTCTTTATGCTTGAGAGACTTGAAAACTAATTCCAGTTTGTAACTCTATTATCCATTGCATTTATTTCTATTGTATTAAATTGTGTCGAGTCACAAACCGAAATTCTATTGGCAGAGGCTAGCACAGGGTGTTCGTTGTGCTAGTGACGTAAAGTTAATTATTACAGAATCGCGCCGCAGCCACATTCGCGAAGGCCAACAGCTAACAACTCCAATTATTCAGATGAATCCTATTACAATCGTAAAATACACATATAACATATTTTAGTCGCTCCTTGTAGTGTTGGTTACCAGTCGCCGACGGAAAACCGATTATAGCGAAGCGTTTTTATATAAAAATCTGATTTATTCACGTATGATTGTATGCGGACCTTGAGAACGCTTGTTGTGCTGAGACCTTCATGACGGTAACTGCGCGGAAGTTGACGGGTACATTTTTTTTGTGAATTTCGAGCTCGTTGAATTTAAGCGAACATTAGTCACAAGCTAGCCTTCGGGGCCGAAGCTCGTGTTATCGACACGAGTCCGCACTGCACTATCGTAAGGGTACGTCGCGGCGCATAAGCAGTTGATATGACAATGTCATAACGATCACTGCTTTGTCCCGTCACTGTGATTGTTCAGTTTGCGAATTTCTGTCTTTGCACAAATACATCACTAATTATACCAGTTTAATCGCGTCCATGCGTTGGGGCCGTTGTTTATTTTTGTATTTGCGCAGCAGTGTTGTGTATGTGTGATAGTGCAGTGATGTGAGGAGGTTAGTGTCATGTCAAGTGTGGCGAAGAAGGATAAGCCGACGATGTCGGTGACGGCGCTGATCAACTGGGCGCGGCCTGCGCCCCCAGGGCCGCAGCAGCCCCCACCGGCGGCGCCCGCCCCTTCCACCAACATGCTCCAATCGTTCGGAACGTCATCGAGTATTCCCAACGTTGATTGCTCTATCGACGACATGCAATGTAAATATGTTTCTAATTTTATTTTTAATTTATTGACAGCTTTGAAGATTTAAGTGTAATGTACCTACACTGTTAGTAGAAACTGAAACTTTATGTTATAGAAAATACACATAACATGATGGCAAAACTATTTTTGATACTTAAGGAAAAAAAGCTTTATTTTATAATAATAAAAAAACACCCAACCATTTTTGATACTTACGGAAAAAAATTATAATAATAAAAACAACCCATATAAGTCTTGACGATCTATTTGCCACAAATGAGTAATTACTGGGCTTGTTGTGTATTAGTGTAATTAATACTTTATTTTACTAAAGGAAAGTGGGGAAGAGGTCAAAGGTATAAGGATATACTGGTTGAAAGTTGGCGATTCATTATTTCTTTCGAGAAGGTTAAGTCTATGATAGCATAACATTATCTACTAGGTGGTAGAGTTTCGCAGCGACTCGCCCTGATTGGTACCAACGCCTTACCTATTCCTGCCGCCATAACGTCAATGCCTGCTGTTGACGTGTTCCGGTTGGAGGGTAAGGTAGTTTGTAAACTTACTTTTAATCGAGGCCTAACCTCCTGACCTGAGGTTGGCAACGCACCATTACCACCTTTGGTGTCTAGGCGGCGTGAATTTCTTACCATCAGGAAATCCGTCTGCTTGTTTGCCTTCCAATATTATATATAAAAAAACATATTTAAATTGATTTCATAAAACATGTATGAATTAGACTGAATGTTTTATCAACAATCACATGTATACAACATGATATAAAAATTCTTCTTGAAATATTAAAATGTCAAATAACCTGCTTTCAATGTTGGTTCAGGGACAAGCTTAGATGATTTACGCTTGTTTGTTATCACTCTCACTTTGTGCCTTACCAAGCGCGTATTTTGATGGTGTAGGAATGTGACGAACCCATCGTCTGCTAGTGAAATAATTTTTTGTTCCATACGAATTTTAAAAGACGGAAGTAGTAGCCTAACTACCAGGTTTGCTTATTAAAACATTCTCAGGTTTATTTTAACTTCTTACAATAAGTATTTGTTTTATAAGAAACTAGCGGCCCGCACCGGCTTCGCACGGTTATGAAATATACATATAAAACTTTATCTTCAATCACTTAATCTATTAAAAAAACTGCATCAAAATCTGTTGCGTAGTTTTAAAAATTTAATCCTAAAAAGGGACTTATGGACAGAGGAAGTTACTTTGTTTTATACTATGTAGTGATGACAACACTATAACATTTTAAGATAGTTCACATTTTTTATTCGAGGTGGTATCTACCGAAACTAGATATAACTCAATTTGCATAATGTTGCCAATTGTAAATTTTGCCCTCAAAATTTCGAAAATAAGGCAATAGGGTATTCATAGGGTACTAAACAATTAAATTAAAAATTTAAATACCCCAGCGACACGAACTTAATTTCCCTTTAAAAAGAAAAAAAAATGCAGACATTCGGTTAATCTCCCTACTTTCACCCCCCACAACTTTAAAACGGCTCAACCGATTTTTATCAAACATGTCTAAGAACACTCGCACATAAGTTAGTTTTAATACAAAAAAACTAAATTGGAATCACTGCATCTGTTCGGAAGTTATGATGCCACAGACAGACAGACACGTCAAACTTGTAAGATCCTTTGCGTCGGGGGTTAAAAATGGAATATTGGCCTTTAAACTCGTCCACTGTAAAACCTTTCAGTGTATGGGAAAACCGTTAATAGTTACACATCCTTGAGTACCGTGAAATAAAGCAAAATTTGCACAACAATTTCTCGGACACGTCATTTTTTACTTGACACCAATATATCTGCTGGTCATAAACAAATGTCACAAAAACAATTACGAGTGTTGTGCTAATGTTTGTGAGTTTGTAAAATATAGGTCAAGAACGGGCCATACACCTATTGTGTCCACAGACATTTTTTATAAGCTACATATTTTTAAACGTATTTTTTTTAAATCGCCTCTGTGGTCTAGCGGTTCAGTTGTTGGACCCGGGACCTCATGCAGTCAGTACGGGGTCGAATCCCGGGTTGGGCAAAAAAAAATAAAATTGAGTTTTTTTAATTTTCTAATAAAAAAAAATGTTGCTCCGGATTGGATATGTGCCCGGTTGGCGGTAGGCTTACCACCTATCACATTGTGGGACTTATGCCCGATTTCACCAAGAGCCCCTATATTTTAGGGGACTTTTAACGTATTTTAGGGGACTGTTTCATATGGAAACAGTCCCATAAGTAACGTTAAAAGGTCCCCTAAAGTATAGGGGCTCTTGGTGAAATCGGGCATTAGTGTCTGTGGCTAGTCGTGGGTGCCCTAGTTGTGCGTCTGACTACCTCTTCGGGGATATGAGCGTGAATATGCATGAATGCATTTTTAAACGTAAGCACACTTGTACTGTTGCATATGTCACATGTAATTTATCACTTTTTAAAATAATAGTCTATCGCCTTTGCTTCTGACCATATTACATAGCATGTTATGTAGTACTATTTAAAATATGCGCTTCGGCTATATTCGTCAAGCGTCGGAAATCCGAAATGTATTTTAAAGATATCTTTATAGAGTTGTTATTACATAATAAATCGTTTCGCTTAAATTTCGATTAGGTCAGCCAATTTAAAAATGAAAGTATAAAATGTAAAGCCGAAGCGCATATACAATACTTTAAAATTAATGGTGGTGCATTAATTTTAAACTACTGTAATATGGTATATTTTCTTAGCACTTGCCCTATGCTTTGGTTAAATTCTTTTAAATTTTAAAGAAAGAAAAAGTTTCATTTCGCCCCAGACAGGATTTGAACCTGTATAATTTAGTGTAGGATTTGAATGGTTAGAGCATTCGTCAGCTTGAGACGAAATGTTACAGGTTCAAATCCTGAACGGGTCGAAATTTTTTCTTTTTTTTTTAAATTAAGAGGTGCTGTAATATGTTTTATTTGTAAGCGTAAATTAGTATTACTGGGGGTGAATACATAAAAACTTTGACACGTTGGAGTTGCTAATTGTTAATTTTTACCCCACAGGAACGGGAAATTAATTAAAAATGGGGAAACTATAGTAAATTAATATAGCAATATATTATTATAATGTGATTACTTATATCTATTGATTTTATCGAGTATTTTTGGTATTTTAGTAAATAATTTAAGATATTTAAATCGCCTCTGGGGTATAGCAGTCCGGTCTTGACTTCTTGAGGTCCTGGAATCGATCCCAGGGTCGGGCAACAAAAAACAATAGTAAAGGTAAATTTTATGATAAAAATTACGTTGCCCAGGATTAGATATGTGCCCGGTTGGCGATAGGCTTGCCATCTATCACGTTTTAGGACTAAGTGTCTGCGGCTAGTCGTGGGTGCCCTGGTTGTGCTTCTGCCTACCCCTTCCGGAATATAGGCGTGAAACTACTTTCTTACTTACTTATTTATTTAGTTCATATTTAAAATTTGAGTAAATAAAAAACTTTAATAAAAAAAACAATAAAGATTTAAGCTGCTTATCGAATGTACTGTATTATTACATAGGTTCTGTAGCTTTATATTTTTTGTTCCTTCCTCTTTAAACACTTTTTCTATTTAAAAAAAAATCGCACTGAAATCCGTTGCGTAGTTTTTAAAGAGTTAAGCATACAAAGGGACACAAAACGCGACTTTGTTTTATACAATGTAGTGATAAAACACATAAACTTATTTATTTAATGAAATTTCCCTTTTCCCCGTGTTGGTCTGGGCTCCTTTGCAGAATAGACTATCTGCCTTTCTTGCCAGGCAGCTCGTAAAAGGCGAGCATAGGTTTATTATCACTAACAACGTGACATCTGACTAGGTGGTAGAGTTTCGCAGCGACTCGCCCGGATTGGTACCACCGCCTTACCTATTCCTGCCGCCATAACGTCGTGACGTGTTCCGGTTCGGAGGGTAAGGTAGCCGGTAAACTTACTTTTGCTCGAGGCCTAATACCCTGACCTCAAGTTGCCAAACGCACCATTACCATCTTTGGTGTCTCTAGTCGGCGTGTATTTCTTACCATCAGGAAATCCGTCTGCTTGTTTGCCTTCCACTATCATAAAAATAATAATAATATTGAAATTTAAATTGTAATTTGAATTTTGTACTGGAACATAGCACAGTCATTATGGAGGAAAATATAGGTAAGGTGGTGGACCGGGTCCAAGTTGCTGTACAGCACTCTACCACCTGTACATCTTCGGTATACGGGCGGGAAAATACTTCTTTTTATCTTAAAATAGTTTTCTAGGTTTTTATTAACTTTAAATGACTTGCGACTTACCACAAATGTACCAACGCTAAAACTAACTTATTCATTATTTACTTAATGGCTAAAGCGTTTCGTCTATCCTCAAATACCATTTTAATTGGATTTTGTCTTTGTTCGGCAGATCAAAAGATAAGAGCCATACGTGTAATTTAAAATTAGCTAATGTTTGACGTTTCATGTGAATCCTTTAAATTATACTCATGAACAAATTTTAATTTTAGATATTAATAGCAAGAGATATATCCCAGCGTTGGCTTTGAGTTATCAAAACTGGCATAAAGTGCTGGCAGAATTATAATCTGCCTTTTTTGAAGTTTTATTATGTAGTCTCTTTGGTGTTGGACTTGACTGCATGAGGTCCCGGGTTCGATTCTCGGGTCGGGCAACAAAAAGAAAATTTGTGTTTTTCAATTTTCTAATAAAAAATGTTGCTCGAGATTGGATATTTGCACGGTTGGCGATAGACTTGCCACTTAACACATTGTCGATCTTAATTTCTTTAGCTAGCCGTGGGTGCCCTGGTTGTATCTCTGCCTACCACTACGGAGATATCGGCGAGAAGATACAAAAAAAATTATGGCATTCGAATGCAAACAAGCACACGGATCTCCTAATGGTAAGATTGCGGCCGGGATGTTAGGTCAAGTCTTCCTTGTCTATTGTTCAGTGGTTATTCTTCTGCGCACAAACTATACTTACTTTAGATGCGTGCCATCTTTTTCCAGTGTTTTAGATATGTCAGATTAGTCCGGGCCTGTCAACTTGTGACGTTTTTAATTAACTCTTTTCAAGGAAGAGATTAAAAAGTCTAGAAACGTAACTACAGACCAATCTGACAGCACCCATTGTGTTTTGTCTCTTTTTATTACTTTTACAGAAAAAGGGTAGCGATAACTTACAATAATTATCCCCCGTGTTGGTCCGGGCTCCTTTGAAAAATAGCCCATCTGCCTTCCTGTCAGGCAGCTCGTAAATCGCAAGCATAGGTTTACCGTCGCTAACACCGTGACATCTGACTAGGTGGTAGATTTTCGCAGCGACTCCCCGGATTGGTACCACCGCCTTACCTATTCCAATGGCCATAACGTCGGTGCTTGCTGTTCACGTGTTCGGGTTCAGAATATAAGGTAGCCGGTAAACTGACTTTTGCTCAAGAGTTTTGCAGTTTTAGGCTGGCAATGCACCATTACCACCTTGGGTGTTTCTAGGAGGCTTTGTAAGCAGTTGTTATTTCTTACCATCAGGAAATCCGTCTGCTTGTTTGCCTTCCAATGTCATAAAAAAATGAAAATCAAAACGTTCTTTTTTTTATTTTGGTGTAGATACGGCATTTATTAACCTTTAAAATAATATTGGGTTGGACTAATGACGGCACTTTTTGGGAAATAAATTGTATGCAAATTAAAATGTCTAAAGCTCGGATATCATTTGCACATTGTGATTTTGTTGGCAATATTTTAATGATACTTAAAATTGCATCAGAAGTTCTTTGATGGCTTCCTACCTACAAGCTTCGAGGAATTGTATTTATTTTGCAACATCATTTTTTTTGAAGTCATTAGTTTGTAGTCGCCTCTGTGATCTAGTGGTTCAGTTGTTGGACTCGACTGCATGAGGTCCCGGGTTCGAATTCCTTGCTGGGCAACAAAAAGAAAATTTGGTTTTTCCAATTTTCTAATAGGTGAAGTATTTTTGCGGACCATTTTCAATTTAAGTTTATCACAGCAAATATTACAATTTGGCATAAATATTTACTAGCGTTAACTCATTGATCTTAAAATTTGGCCTGTCCTTTGTAAGTACCCTGTATTTTGAGATTTTAAATAAACGTTTCTGTGGTCGAGCAGTCCGGGTGTTGGTTTTGACTGCATGAGGTCTCGGGTTCGAATCCCTTGTCGGCCAACAAAAAGAAGATTGGATTTTTCCAATTTTCTAATTAAAAAAAAAAATGTTGGTCTGGATTGGAAACGTACCCGGTTGGCGATAGGCTTGCCACCTATCACATTATGGGACTTAGTATCTTCGGCTAGTCGTGGGTGCCCGGTTGGCGATAGGCTTGCCACCTATCACTTTATGGGACTTAGTATCCGGCTAGTCGTGCCCTGGTTGTACCTCTGCCTACCTCTTCGGGGATAAGCGCGTGAAGATACTTTTTTTAAAGAAACGATAAATTACTTCTAGAAGCCAGCATCCTATTGGCTAATTTTTTTTTTGTGTTGTGGTGTATAAATATTGTGTTTCACAAACTTTTTTCGATTAAGGCTGTCCCTGCTGTCTATAAAATATGATGTAATACCTAAACGTATAACTAAGGCGTGGTAATGTGACGACCCCATCACCTGTTAAGTAGTATTACGTATTAAATTAATAGATTACTCCGCTAATAGAGTCAGTTAAACTAGAAGATGGGTGGTAGAGTCATGCTGCGACCTTTCGGAATTTTACCACTAATACGATTACTGAAAGATAATGCTCGTGTAGAAATTACATTGTAAGTGATGTGAATTTTTTACTGTCCTGACTTTTTATGATAAAAAACTAAAATGTTAATATCTATAGCCAACTTCATCATGTCGGTTTTTCGTGACGGTGTGCGCGCGCATCGTAAAAATTTACCCTCATCATTATTTCCTAACGCGCCAAAAGAAGTATAACTTCAAAAATTTCACGTCATGTCTACGTTGACTATCTGTATGAGTGCGTTTACGTGCATGTGCGCGTGTGTGTAACATGGCATCTACTAATTATGTCTTCGCCATTACGCTAAAAACTCTTTTGTCAGTTAGAAAAAACATGTTTCGCCTAAAAACACTAAATAATGTTCAATAATAATCACTACATAGTTACATAGTTTTTTTTTTTTACTACATAGTATATAACAAAGTCGCTTCCTCTGTCTCTAGGTCCCTTTGTATGTTTAAATTTTTAAAACTGCGCAACGGATTTTGATGCGGATTTTTTATAGATAAAGTAATTGAGGAGAAAGGTTTATTTGTATATTTCAAAACCGTGAGACGCCGGGGCGGGCCGCTAGTATTATATAAAATGTTAACAGTAAAATGTTCTACTTATTTTTTCGTACGTGTTATAATATACACGCAATCTGTAAAAATATAATTAACCCTTAATGACTTTAATAAGTAAATATTTTTTTCATATCCTATTCAAAAAGTACTGATTGGTTCGTTGATAAGTACGATCAAAGTGAGTTCATTCCTTCGAACACTCAACCACGACTGTAATATATACATATATTAATACGTGATGCCAAAACTTTGGACCCCTTTTTCCGAAAATTGCGCGGACGGAGGAGTATGAAATTTGGCACACTTATAGTTTATGTGTAGGAGAAGTGCAGAACGCTAATATTTTTCAATATTACTGCTTATAAAGTATATTAAATCAATAAATAAAACATTACCCACACTACCATGCATTTGATACACACAAACAAATCTATTAATGATAAAAGATCACAGATGGCGCACTAGAAAGTTTGGAAACAAAGTAGTTGGTCTTGAGAAATGAAGATGGCGTTCTTATCAACAAGATATTGAAACTTATTATGGTCCAATTTCGGCCAATGGGCGATCACTATATATGTATGTTTTAAATTTGGAACATCAAAATTGGAATTTTTGATAATTTTATTTGCGAACATATTTTAAGTAAAGTATGGGCATAGGCTGTAGGCCTGGCTATACGTACCCGCCGAATGCAATATCTATTTAATTGAAAAAGCGTGTTTGAGTAAATTACTTTTTTACATTTTTTTGTATATTTTTGTTTGACAAATAAATGAGTTCATCGAATGAAAGTTTTGATTTTAAATTATCTTCAAGCCCATATCACGGAAGAGGAAAGTTTTGATTTAAAATTATCTTCACGCCCATATCCCGGAAGAGGTAGGCAGAGGCACAACCAACCACAATGCGATCTGCCTATCCTAGGCCGAGTAACGTTACTTTTGTTAGAAAATTGAAAATAGATGTTGATTGAAAATGCATATCTTCATTTTTTTTGCCTGACCCGGGACCTCAAGAAGTCAGATCCGACGCCGGACTGCAAGACCACAGAGGCAATACCAGAAAATGTTAATACTAATGCAAAAAAGTGTCATGTGAAAAGGGGAAAAATAGCAAAATGTGTGATTCAGTCGTAAATTTGTACATAATATTTTGAATCCCTCACTCACTCAGGATCTATGTTATCTATTCTCGTTACATTTTGGTTCCAATCGTTAAATCTGTCACTATATTCGTGATTCCAAATAGCGCATTTGCCTTAATAATTTTGTTTTCTTAAGATTTACTATATTATGTTTTCTCATGTCTGTTCCACAATTTATTTTTTGGTGAAAGCGATTATATTCTAAGTATCTTCACGCCCATATCCTGGAAGAGGTAGGCTGAGGCTTAATTAAGAAGGGCACCCACGAATAGCCGAATACACTAAGTCCTACAATGTGATAGGTGGCAAGACTAACGCCAACTGAGCAACGTTATTTTTATTAGAAAATTGGAAAACCTACAGTTTCTTTTTGTTGCCCTACCCGGGAATCCAACCCGGGACCTTATGAAGTCAAGTCCAACAACTGGACCGCTAGACCACAGAGGCGACAATTATATTAGAGGATTATATTCTAAGTATTAAAATGTTTATATTAACTTTATCTTTTGTCATAGGGATGGGACAACCTAACCCTCTAAGGAGCTATTCTAGTAATTATAATATTTAGATTATAAAATCACCTCTCTAGTCGTGGGTGCCCTGGTTGTGCCTCTGCCTACCTCTTTGGGGATATGGGCGTGAAAATACATTTTTTTTCTACATTATAAAATTATGTTACTAGAGCTAGTGTAAACAGAACAGACAGACAGAGCCTGATTGGCTCAAGACCTTACCATTTTTTTCCGCCGACTGTTCATAATTTTATTCAGGTTTGGAGGGTATGGCTGTCGGGTATTCAGATTGCCAACGTACCTCTTTCAGCTTTGATGTATGTCCGTTATTTTTAATGAACATAGCCTAAAGTACGCGATAGTTTAATAGACATTATAGTCTTTATTTTATTGTAAAGTATACTATAATGTCACCTAAACCTTGGAATATTTTAATCTATCTTTATTAATATTAATAAGAGGGTAAAAATGGTGATGTAGTACGAAAATCAGTCCGCCTGTCTTCAATTTAAAATAATGTGACCCATTTTTGCATATCTCAAATAACGAAGCATTTCAACGCTGAAAACTTTCTTCCTTTTTTTATTCCAAACATGGGAGTTGCCTGAATACTTTCTTTAGTTATTCCAGTAGATTTTAGAATTTATCGATTGACCAACAATATTTTTAACATTCGACACAAAAAAGGGGGTATATGTGTCTGTATGTGGCATCATAAGTTTTGAACGGCTGGAGCGATATTGATGAGAATTTTTCCTTTGAAAGTTGATACGATCGAGATGGTTCTTAGTTTTTGAATTTGAGTTTAAATTTTAAATTTTTTCATATAAATACATAAACGCAGCAGAGATTTTATTGTGTATTGCGGCTAGTCGTGGGTGCCCTGGTTGTGCCTCTGCCTACTTCTTCGGGGATATGGACGTGAAGATACCTATTGTGTTGTGATTTTTGTAATTTGGTAAATGACCTTGTAGTTGTGTGTAGTTGTGTAAATGTGTAGTAGCATTTTATTGAATGTTTCATGTATACATACATACCTACAATTCCCAGTCGATTAACATTGCAAATTTTTATTTTATTACTGTTCGAGTAATTTTATATCACAATTCAAACTGGCTTTGTGAATTTTATAACTTAAATAAAACCTTTTTAAATATATGTTACTGTCGTCTCTGTGGTGTAGCGGTTCAGTTGCCGGACTTGACTGCGCGAGGTCCCGGGTGCGAATCCCGGATCGGGCAACAAAAAGAAAATTGGGTTTTTCTAATTTTCTAATAAAAAATGTTGCTCGTAATTGGATACGTGCCCGGTTGGCGATAGGCTTGCCACCTATCACATTGTGGGACTAGTCTTCGGCTAGTTGTGGGTGTACTGGTTGTGCCTCTGCCTATCCCTTCGGGGATAGGGGCGTGAAGATACTTATTTTACTTATTTATTATTGTGGTACTATGTGAGGAAGTGGGACTATTTTGGGGTTCGTCGTCATTACATTTAGACAACTGTTTAACTAATAGCTGTCCAAAAACGACATTCAAACAATAACATGCTACACGTGGATGGACAGCATATTTAATAATTTTAGAATCAATCAATTTGTTCAACGAGTGTTTAATTATTTTTGTAGTAATCGCCTCTGTAGTTCTGTAGTCTATCAAGCAGTCCAGCGTCATACTTGACTTCTTGAGGTCTCTGGTTCGATCCCCGGGGTCGGCCAATAAAAAAAAATAAAAAAAATTGTATTTTCTAATAAAAATAATGTTGCCGGGGATATGATGTGTGCCCGGTTGGCTATAAGTTTACCACCTATCTTACTGTGGGACTATGTGTTTTCGGCTAGTCGTGGGTGCCCTGGTTGTGCCTCTGCCTATCTCTTCGGGAATATAGGCGTGATATTTTTTTTAAGATGGTTACTTTTGTTTGTTTATAAGTATGCAAAATATTTACACGAGCAGGAAAAACTAGATCTAAGTTGACATTTCGAGATTGGTTTGTCAGTAAATTGGTTGGCTAGTTCGAAGTCGATTACAAAGATAGCCGGATACTTCACATATATTATTATGTGCTTATCTTTGTTGTACATGTAAAGTATTTTTTTAATTAAATCTGTAGTAATTAGGAGATGGGATGTATTACTTTATTTACTGTAAAATAAAAGATTTTGTCTATAAAGTAAAAACATAAAAATAAATCGCTTTATGTTGTTAAAGTTTTGTATCTGACTGTATAAAACAACTTATTTGACTGGTGGACGAATCGTCAGTAAAAAAAAAATGAAAGGGTGTCGTTTCGTCCACTCTGGACGAAAATTTAGTGGACGAAACGTCAGCTAGCCAATTGATTGTCTCGCTTCTCTTTAAAGTCGCTGACGTCGGTTACCAAACAACCTGCTTATGAAAGAAGAAAGTTTTGTATTCCTCCTCTGTTTTTATATTTAGAATGGCGGAATCCTCCCTCGAATAGGTTGGGCCAACCTGGTTGGCTAAAGAACAACTAGAGAACTTAATCAGTTCCACAATATGATAGGTGGAAAAACCTATCGCCAAAAGTGCCCTTATCCAATTCCTAACCTTTTTATTGGAAAATCGGAAAAATGTGATTAGAACTGCCAGTCCCTGGAATCGAACTCGGGATCCCAGTAGTCAATGCCAACACCAGCCAACTAGACCACGGAGGCGATGATGATAAAGTTTCTTCAGGGTGAATAATATTCTTGCGGAGCGTGATTAATCTTCAAGAGACAGGTTTGCATCGATCGAGCATGAACTTGACAAATTTGATGATCATTCCAGACCAGTCTACTATTTTCATATCTACACAAACCTAGAATTTTTTTATGATATTGGAAAGCAGAAGTAGGGTTTCCAATTTTTTTATGATATTGGAACGCAAACAAGCAGACGGATTTCCTGATGGTAAGAAATTCACGCCGCCTAGAGACACCAAAGGTGGTAATGGTGCGTTGCCAAGCTCAGGACATGATGTTAGGCCTTGAGCAAAAGTAAGTTTACCGGCTACCTTACTCTCCGAACCGAAACACATCATGACGTTATGGCGGCAGGAATAGGTAAGGCGGTGGTACCAATCCGGGTGAGTCGCTGCGAAACTCTACCACCTAGTCAGATATCACGGTGTTAGTGACGGTAAGCCTATGCTCGCCTTTTACGAGCTACCTGGCATGGAAGGCATCAGCCTGCTATTCTGTAAATGGAGCCCAGACCAACACGGGGAACTGTTTGAGCAAAAAGAAACGTATGAACTGGCTTGGATAGGGAAAAAATAAAGTACCACGAAGAAAAAAGGTATTTTTTAAGTATTATGTTGTTATGTATTTTGTTTACTTTTAGCACATGCTTACAATTTTTGATATCTTTAAAAGTTGCAAAGCTTGATCGTATATTTAATAATAAAAATAAAGAAATATATTATTTTTAATTAAATTTATTAGTACTCTATTTCTCTCTTCCCCCACTTTTGATTCATTACTGAAAAATTTCTTTCAGTGAAAGCTGAAATGGCGGGAATAGAGAGTAGGTAATAAATAACTTTTTTTATATATGTTAAGCTATCAGATGCATTTTTAAGTATGATATATATTGCCATTTTTCAACTGTACGTGTCATAATGCGGCTACCTTACTCCGAAACGGAACACGGCAACGGGCGAGTCGCTGCGAAACTCTAGGTGGTAGAGTCTCGCAGCG
>NJDD01000824.1:60347-71508 GCA_002245505.1 Calephelis nemesis
ACCCATGTCCCCACCAGAGATGAAGCCAGATACAGCAATGTTGGACGGATTACGAGACGACGCAACATCACCGCCAGCTTTAAGAAACTACCCACCTAACCATCCGCTCAGTGGCTCCAAGCATCTATGTTCTATATGTGGTGATAGAGCATCGGGGAAGCATTATGGAGTGTACAGGTTAGTATTGTTTGTTTCTTCCTTATCTTGGTATGTTATGTAGAGTAGGCAACCGAAATATCTGACTCCCTTAAAAATTATTGTAAAGGGGGTCAGATATTTCGGCTGCTTAAAGAGTTTACAGGTTTGTGATCGTTTCTCCATTATCTAGGTATGTGTTCAGTAAGCGAAATATCTGGCCCCTTTAAATATATTGTAATTAATATTGTAAGTTAGATGTTTGTTTATTTTACATGTCCACATCTGCACATAAATTTCGAGCTATTTTATACGATCTACTAAAAAACCATGCGACGACTTTCACACCGCCCGGCTAGGGCCGCTTTCTCCCTCTCGTCCCGATGCTATGGCCCCGTCTTCATCGGGACTCTTCCCACGCTGAAAGAGTCCATTGGAGTAGCCTCTCCAGGCGTACGAGGCCGTGCAACAGAGTTCCCCGACTCTCCATGACCCGCTTCGGAGGTGCTTAGAAGGCAAATGTCCGCTTTCTTCCGTGCAAAGGTCCTCCTTGGCCTCCTGCGCTGGAGCGGGCTTTAGTTGGGATCCTCCTCCCGGGCCGGTTCCGCGATATTTCTCACGATCAGATCTAACCCCATGCTTGTGGTATGGATGTTCCCCGTGTTGGTCCGGGCTCCTTTGCAAAATAGACTATCTGCCTTTCTTGCCAGGCAGCTCGTAAAAGGCGAGCATAGGCTTATAATCACTAACAACGTGACATCTGACTAGGTGGTAGAGTTTCGCAGCGACTCGCCCGGATTGGTACCACCGCCTTACCTATTCCTGCCGCCATAACGTCGTGACGTGTTCCGGTTCGGAGGGTAAGGTAGCCGGTAAACTTACTTTTGCTCGAGGCCTAACACCCTGACCTCAAGTTGGCAAAACACCATTACCATCTTTGGTGTCTCTAGGCGGCGTGAATTTCTTACCATCAGGAAATACGTCTGCTTCCTATCACATAAAAAAAAAATAGTCAAGTTGAAACATTAATTGGAGTCAACACTTGGGAGAAAACTGAAGGAATATTTGGTAAATTAAATGAATAAAAATTTTGTAGCAGAATTTCTTAACCAATACTTGGTATTTCCTCTTCATCACTTTCTATAATCTCCCTTTTTTAGTTTTTGTTTTTTGTTAGTTTCTGATTTTGCAATGATGTCTAGATTTCTCTTAGTTATCTTTTAAATGTGTAGTACCTGTTTGTTTATGATTAGCGTAGTGGTTCAGTCTAATGACTGGTCATAAACCTCTTCTTTATTTATTTCTATTAGACAGTAAAAATTACGTCAAAATCGAACGTCTCTCCAGAAGGTAAGAGATGACGTGCCGTTTGTTTTGCCGTTTCTTCTCTTCGTCTGGCTAGGTTTGGAAACGGTGGTAGTTTACGGTAGATAAGGGATAAATTAATTTACATTCTAAAAATTGTTTGTATTAATAAATAATCATGTAATAAATACAAAATACAGTGTGTTGTAGATAATAACTAAATAATTAAAATTAGTAATTGGATTAAAACCTATAAAAATATTTGCACACCACGTGTTGGTAGAATATGTTGAAACGCTTAAAATATAATTTTGTAACACTCATATTCCTCAAATAAATATTTTTTCATTTCTTTTATTTCGCCTCTGTGGTCTAGCGTTTCAGTTTTTGGACTTGACTGCATGCAAAAAACTAATGAAAAAAAACGTTGCTTGTGTTTGGATATGTGCCCCGTTGGCGATAGGCTTGCCTATGTATAATATGTTGAAACGCTTAAATAATTTTGTAACACTCATATTCCGCAAATAAATATTTTTTCTTTTCTTTTTTTTTTCATGACTCACAGACACCATAAAATAATTACTTTCATTATGGTCCTTTTATTTAATAAATGCATTAAGCCTGATACATGATGAATGTAGTCATTCAAAAGTTTGGCAACACATAAGCTCAAAACATTCATATTGCTTATCTATATAATCGTTTAGTAACCGTTATCATTCCGCTATTATCAATCCTAGTTTGTACTACGCAAAACGGAGAACCTTTTGTGAGTTGTTCGTCCTTAATGTACCTTTGTATTGTACATAATATATAAAATTGTATATGTGTCTGTCTAGACGAGGTGCACACAGCGATCGTATCTAAATCACTGATATAGTTACCGCTACGATGTAATCTTACAAGCTATTTTTTTGTATATTAATAGCCAACCCGGCAAACTTCGCTTCCCTTGACATTAAGAGTTTGCTTCGAGCTGTAAGAAAAATGATGAAATTACTAAAATGGCAATTAAAAACAAGCAAAATCAAATAACTTTGTTCAATAACAGTGAGATCCGAGAAAGAGTGGGATTGAAAGAAAGTGTTGGTGTTAAAATGCGAAAGGGCATGCTTCACTGGTTCGGGCATGTGGAAAAAATGACAGATGAAAGATTGACAAAGCAGATGTACAATGCGAATGAGGATGTATGTAAGTACCCGGGGAGACTAAGGCTGACATTTCACGATCAGAGCAATCAGATATTATCCGAGGGTGGTGTCAAGAGTCTCCGAAACCGGCGTGTTTGTATGAAGAGGGTAATGAATGTGAAGGAAGCTATACAGGTTTGTCAGGATCGTGAAGTCTGGCACTCGATACTTTCTGCCTACCCAGTAAGGGACTTGGCGTAAAGATATGTATGTATGTAACTTTGTTCAAATTTAAAAAAATTAAGGATGACCAACCCTTATCACTTAGGGGCTAGGGCTATGGAAAATAGATAGAAGCTTATTCTTAGACCTACTAATTATGCATATAAATCGGTAAAACAGTTTCGGAGGAGTGTGGTAACTAAAAATTATGACACGAGAATTTTATTTTATAAGAAGTACTTCTCATATTCCCTATGTAAAATAGACCAGCTGCCTTCCTGCCTGTCTGTTTATTCCTTACGGCTATCCAAAACTTGCTATTCAAGATTAATATTTAGATCCATTTTTATGTTATCGCTTGCCAATAACATATCTGTGGACAGGATAAATATGGCAATTAGGTATAGGATAGACCGGCGGATTGCGTAAATTAGTAATTATTTAGATTGCTTGAAATTCATCTTTAGAGACACATTATTAACATTGACCGTTACTCTCCACTAGGGGTATACATGTAATATGACTTAATTCGTATAAGTCTCAATAAATAATAATAATCTAGCCTGAGTAAAACTACAAAAACCAGAATTCGATTTTAATGAGTAAGTCAACTAAAAAAAAATAAGTATTTTCCTTCGTTTCCCTGGGATTCCATAATCAGATCCAGCCTTGGTGGCAATAGGTCCAGCTTAGAAATGCACTTTTTCAAATACCAGAAGCAATAAAAAAATTGGGTTACTCTTGAATCTGGATATCATGCGAATTGGAATTTGAAATCGTATATGTCGTTTTGGATTCTTTTGAACATAGTATTAGCGGGTTATTTATATTCAGTTGAAAATAAATTCAATGAATCTGATTAAATAATTTATTGTTTACTAAATGTTAATAAATATTAAATAATAATTTGCCAGTATTGTGTTCAAGAGTACCTAAAATTACATACTCGATTCTAATTTCCAATATTGTATGAATCGAAATTCAAGAGTAACCCTACTGAACTGGCATATAAATCAACTAACATACGTAAAAGTATAGGAGTGGTACTTATAACCTCCTCCATTTTTGGAAGCCGTTTTATAAAAATATAGTATACTAGCGACCCGCCCCGGCTTCGCACGGTCATGAAATATGTACATTTCATGACTGTACGAAGCCGGGGATAAACCTTCTTCTTCAATCTATTAAAAAAACCACATCAAAATCCGTTGCGCAGTTTAAATCCTCGTGTTGGTCCGGGCTCCTTTGCAGAATAGACCATCTGCCTTTCTTGCCAGGCAGCTCGTAAAAGGCGAGCATAGGCTTATCATCACTAACACCGTGACGTCTGACTAGGTGGTAGAGTTTTGCAGCGACTCACCCGGATTGGTACCTTCGCCTTACCTATTCCTGCCGCCACAACGTCATGACGTGTTCCGGTTCGGAGGGTATGGTAGCCGGTAAACTTACTTTTGCTCGAGGCCTAACATCCTGACCTCAGGTTGGCAACGCACCATTACCATCTTTGGTGTCTCTAGGCGGCGTGAATTTCTTACCATCAGGAAATCCGTCTGCTTGTTTGCCTTCCTATAATATATAAAAAAAATGTTTAAGCATACAGAGGGTCATAGGGACAGAGGAAGCGACTTTGTTTTATACTATGTAGTGATTTGATTCTCTATATGACTAGTTGGTTGGAAAATATTCAGTTCAATGGCGCTATGCCCTCAGGACTAATCGTAAATATCACGTAACAAATCCTTGTTACGTGATATTTAGCTCCATCTACTGAACATCCTGCAAGCTGTATCGCCTATCAAACACCGACATACCTATACAAATTTGAATGTATATTAATTATTATGTTAGAGTAATGGAAAGATGCACCTGGGCAGGTCAGTAGGAAGCTACTCGGCGAGAAGATGTGCATATCAATGTACGTATATAAATTGAACAAAAAATTGTTTTGTTCTAATTGGTACTTTTAAGAATTTTTCACCTTGATGACTTTAAAGGCAAATCTTAAAAAAAGTAACCTCATTAAGTAAATTTTTTAAGGTTATGAAAGCTAAGACTCTTAAAAAGTTTTAACCCTGTTTAGAAACCATAAAATCGCCTGTTTAGATTTTTTATTTTAAGTTGAAAATTTAAGTCGTGGTTCCCAAAACGTAAAATTTTCATTTTACATTTAAACTTCCATAATTTCCATCAAACTTAAAAAGCTGGATCTTTTAAGCGGAAAGGTACAACTCATGGCTATTCAGATACATAAAGAAAAATCCTAAAAAGTCATTTTCTTTTTCTAACATTTTAAAATTATTCATGTTCAAAATACTCAAAAACACACTAAAAATGAATACCTGGAAGACTATGCAAAATCGCAGAACATACACAGGAGTGATTCGGTTACCCCAAGGGGTGTCCTATCTCTGGAAATCCGATTGATACTACTTTTTGGGACACCTTTATACTGCGTCAAAGTTGATCAAAGAAGAACGAGTGAATAAATGTGTCTTACTATATTTGCTAGTCTAGTATTCATAAAAATAGCAACAGAATTTTGTTATTGATATTTAAAAAATATTGTCTTTACGCCCATATCCTCGCAGAAGTAGGTAGAGGCACAATCAGGGCACCCACGACAAGCCAAAGACACTAATGCCCGATTTCACCAAGAGCCCCTATACTTTAGGGGACCTTTTAACGTTACTTATGGGACTGTTTCCATATAAAACAGTCCCCTAAAATACGTTAAAATTCCTCTAAAATATAGGGGCTCTTGGTGAAATCGGGCATAAGTCTCACATTGTGATAGGTGACAAGCCTATCGCTGTAGCACATATCCAATCCCTAGCACCGTTTTTTTTTATAGAAAATTGGCAAAAACCAAATTTTCTTATTGTTGCCCGACGCGGAATTCGAACCCGGGACTTCTTGCAGTCAAGTCCAACACCTGGACCGCTAGACCACAGAGGCGATTATTTTTAATAAATTTTTAACTATATTTAAATATTCGGTGATAATATTTTGAAGATGAACAATAGACGCAAATACTACCTCAGAATGGAATATTAAAAAGTATAATAATTTATGTCATCATAATATTATCTTAGGAAAATAAATCACAAAACAGGTAGACATTTGATATTGTTTTATCCATATTATAAATAGATGTATTTTTGTTAATTCGTTTTATGATAATGTCCATTTGGAGCACGGTAGGAAGCAATAAAACATTATTCGCATTAGGTTCGATTATCGACGTGGACTTTTATTGCTTTTTTATTTTGGAGGCTTGCAATACACTAACGGCCAATGTTAATAATATTTCTCTAAAGATGGATTTCAAGCAATCAAGATAGATGCGTATCCGTCGGCCTATCCTATACCTAATTGCCATATTTATCCTGTCCACAGATATGTTATTGGCAAGCGATAACATAAAAATGGATCAAAACATCAATCTTGGACAGCAAGTTTTGGATTAGGATTGATTATTAATATTGGCCGTAAGACGCGAAAGCGAAGCTTAGAGATAGCTCTTTTTTGAATTTTGTATCGTAACATAGATATTATATCGCCTCTGTGGTCTAGTGGTTCAGGTGTTGGACTTGACTGGACTTGATCAGTTCGAATACCGGGTCGGACAACAAAAAGAAAATTTGATTTTCCAATTGTCTAATAAAAAAAAATGTTGCGCCCGGTTGGCGATAGGCTTGCCACCTATCACATTGTGGGACTTAGTGCCTTCGGCTAGTCGTGGCTGCTCTGGTTTTGCCTCTGCCTACCTCTTCGGGGATATGGGGGTGAAGATACTTTTTTTTATTAGATATAAAATTGATATTCCTTTGGGCTTTTACATATTACATGCAAGACAGACTAGCACTTGTCGTCTTCGTATTTTTTCTTATTCATAGTAGCATATCGTATGATAATAATAGGCGACTAACTAGCAAAAAACTGTTTGGTTACGTGCGTACTTACTTGTGTGAATGGAAAATTTTGTTTTATAATTTCCCGACTGCTGGCACGGGTGACATTTTTAACCGATGCCAAAAAAGAAGGTTTTCAATTCGACTGTATGTTTGTTACGCGATTACTCGGTCAATTACTAACCTATGATGATCTTTAGCTTTAGATGATGACGAGCTTTAGCCCGTGTTGGTCCGGGCTCCTTCGTAGAATAGACCATCTGCCTTCCTTGCCAGGCAGCTCGTAAAAGGCGAGCATAGGCTCACCGTCACCAACACCGTGACATCTGACTAGGTGGTAGAGTTTAGCAGCGACTCGCCCGGATTGGTACCACCGCCTTACCTATTCCTGCCGCCATAACGTCTTGACGTGTTCCGGTTCGGAGGGTAAGGTAGCCGGTAAACTTACTTTTGCTCGAGGCCTAACATCCTGGCCTCGGGTTGGCAACGCACTATTCCCACCTTTGGTGTCTCTAGGCGGCGTGAATTTGTTAACATCGGGAAGTCCGTCTGCTTGTTTGCCTTCCTATATAATAAAAAGAAACTACCTAATATATCCAGCTCCACACAACACACACCACTCATATGTTTTATTAGCACCAACAATACACACACTAATAAAAACTCAACGTACGTTTCGCTTCGTAACCGAAGGATCATCAGGAGAATTCACTCCACGAAGGAACCTTCCTTCGTTTACTGGTGTTAGTTTTGTGAAGCTGGATATATTTGGGAGTTTAGCTTCCGGCAAGTTCAATTCATTCATAGCGCAACGTTTTGCCTATTTTGTTACGCCATAATACGGATACATTTTTATAAACAATTATATTTGGATTTATATATAAGTTTGTTTTGTAGAGAACATCTTAAACTAAATGAATAGCAGACTAATTTGTGAATATTCGGCTTACCTGAGGCGGATGGGATCGATCAAGGTCCGGGATTGCTTGTAAAATAAAGAATATAGGTTACAGCGAGCGAGGTGCAAAAAACTCATTAGAATTGCAAAATACAGGCTATCTAAATGGGCGAAGGCCATTGAGCAAAAAACACGAAGTTATCCCAAACTAATCTAGATGCAAACTTACATTTTGTTTTGTGGATCTCACTAGAACATATTTGTTTCGTTGTATAAATTATACATACATATCTTCACGCCAAGTGCATTACGGGGTTGGCAGAGGGTATCGAGTGCCAGACCTCACGATACTGACTAACCTGTCTGGCTACCTTCTCATAATTACCCTTTTCATACTAACACGTCGGATTCAGAGACTTGACACCACGCTCGGATAATATCCAGCTGATTTGATGTGGAATGTTCTTGGTCTCCCCGGGTACCTACATCCATCCACATTCGCATTGTATATCTGCTTTGTCAATTTTTCATATGTTATTTTATCTACATGTCCGAACCAGCGGAGCATGCCCTTCCTCGTTTTAACGCCAACTCTGTCTTTCAATTTACTCTTTCTCGGATCTTACTGTTACGATTGTGGATTGCGTAACACTACAGATTTTCCGTATAGCACTCATTTCGAACGCAATTATCCTACTATCATGCTTTTTGTGATATACCCAACTGTCGTTTCCATACAACGACGTTGGGATAAGCACAGATTTACAAAAATAAGAAGAAAAAGTTATTCTAAAAACAAAATCTAAACTGATATAAAATTGATCAAGCAAACACATATTTCATTAAATGAAAAACTGTGTGTTTCAATAACGTAGGTTGCTAAATGCTATTTTTACAGCATAGGAAGGCAAACAAGCAGACTGTTTTTTATGGTATGCTCCAAGTGTCAGGGTCAAACTCTGTCAGGCCAGAAAAAAGTCAAGTTTCTCATCATTCACCATGGGATTAACTTTTGTAAACTTTTACAAACTGTAAGAGTATCTTAACACCCATATCCCCGAAGAGGTAGGAAGAGACACAACCAGGGCACCCACGACTAGCCGAAGACACTAAGTCCTAAAATGTGATAGGTGGCAAGCCTATCGTCAACCGGGCACATTTCCAATCCCGAGCAACATTTTTTTATTAGAAAATTGAGAAAAACCCAATTTTCTTTGTGTTGCCCGACCCGGAATTCGAACCCGGGACCTCTTGCAATCAAGTCCAACAACTGAACCGCTAGACCACAGAGGTGACACTGTAAGACACTGTTTTGTTGACCACAAACTGCAAGACACTGTTATAAACGGCTACGTGGATCTCTCATATTGTTTTTTTTTTTATAATAAGTCTTGACATTATACTAGTGGTGCCTATACTTTTTACTGTGAATATCGACTTGAGAAAAAGTAAAGGGTTTGAGATCGACAAATTAATTTTTATGTATTTTTTTTATATTTGTTTTGTTGTTGTTGGACTTGACTGCATGAGGTCCCGGGTTCGAATCCCGGGTCGGGCAACAAAAAGAAAATTGGGTTTTTCCAATTTTATTATAACAAAAAAATGTTGCTCGGGATTGGAAATGTGCCCGGTTTGCGATAGGCTTGCCACCTATCACATTGTGGGACTTGGTGTCTTCGGCTAGTCGTGGGTGCCCACTGCACTGCCCTGGTTGTGCCTCTGCCTACTCCTTCGGGGATATGGGCGTGAAGATACTTTTTTATCTATTAGTAATAATAATATGTATTTATTGTGTCATTTATTTGTATGTTGCAATCATAAGTAATTATTAGCAGTTTTACATAGTTGCTTACTATTTACACACATTTGTAGATAAAAAATATTTGAAATTCGAAAATAAAATCTTTTAGGTACTAACAGGTTTAAAATCTAAGATCGAACATGGAACCTCTCGTGATCGACCGTTTGGGCACCACTGCATTATACATTCTACAGGATAAGAAAAATAGTGTATTTTACATTTCTCCTAAGCGTTCACACTATGTTGGGTTTGCTGAAAGATATCTTTTCCAGAGCTTCCAGCTTCTTTTATAATTTTAGTATTTCGCGTAGATAGCCCGCTGTTCTATTATTACTATGGAAATACTATGTGCGTATCGTATATCAAGATCTTGTAAAATATTTCACCTTATAAGATCTATACTGCTATCATGAGCATTTTGGGATATCGAATAGTCAAGTCGAATAGTACTAAATTATGCGCTTCGGCTTTACACTTTTTACTCGTTTTACACTTTATACTTTTATTTTTAAATTGGCTGACCTAATCTAAATTTAAGCGCATGATTAGTTATGTAATAACAACTCTTTATAGATATCTTTAAAATACGTTCGGATTTCCGAAGCTTGACGAATATAGCCGAAGCGCATAATTTAAATAGTATTAACGTAATCGACTCGAATCCTATTAATATTATAAATGCGAAAGTTTGAATGTATGGATGTATGAATGTTTGTTACTCTTTCACGCAAAAACTACAAAGCCGATTACGATAAAATTTGGTATGTAGGTAGCTGAAGACCCAGAATAACATATAGGCTACTTTTTATCCCGAAGTTCCCGCGGGATTGGGACTTGCGCGGGTGAAACCGCGGGGCGCAGCTAGTTAAATAATAAATATTACTCTCGAGTATATGAAAATATATTTTAATATAGTAAAATAAAGTTTTACAGTGTGTATTTTTTACTTATATTAATTTATGTTTTTTTTATTATTTTATACGTTTTTAGGTAAGCATTATAATACTGATTCAAATGTACAATTAACTTTAACTTATTCTAGAGAATATGGTAAAAGTACTTTCGGCTATTCATGCGTGCCCGAGTTATATATACGTTTTCAATTTCAAACTTATTTATTTTGTGAAAATAGGGTGACATATGATGTTACAAAAAATACATGCACCTAATCCTATTTTGCCAATTTACTGGCGTACAAAAATAATTACTTCTCTTCAAAATCATTCTTAGACTTAATAAAAAAAATGTTGTGTTATTAGGTTACCTTAACCTCTGTAAGCATTGTTTTACCTTGATGTATTGAATTATTAAAAAAAATATAACTGGAAAGCTCTAGAGTCTAGACCATTAACCACATTAATTATTGTTTCTGAAAATTTGGTCCAATCATATATGTTTACATCTATAATATAAAAATGAATCGTTAAATGTGTTGCTAAGCGCATTACTTCCGAATGACTGAACCGATTTGGCTAATTTTTTTTATTGTGTTAGTTATTATCAGGAGAAGGTTCTTATGAAGAGAAAAACAGGGAAAGTTGCAGGGAAATATGAAAAATATACTTTACTATTTCCCATACTGAACGGGTGGAACGAAGTTCACCGGGAACGCTAGTTTCATATAAAATGTTGCCAAGTCAATATGGCTCGCACTGTCAAAAAGTTTATTATATTATGTCGTGTAGAGCCAAGCTTCTAACTCTACTCACTCTAACTCTACAAAGCCTTATCCCATAAACTTTGCACCTTAGTCAAAATA